>CALNHX010006186.1:0-94128 GCA_940337035.1 Agriotes lineatus
GTATGGTATAATTACAAGACAACCAAGAACTTCTAGAACCGCTTCGCGGGAGTTGTAAACTGTGCATATTAGCATACGTAACTGCCTCATGCACCCAGTAAGAATTTGCAATATGTAAAAATAAATTTTTTGGTTCGCTATAATAACCCCTAGATTACGTTTTAACGCTAAAGAGACTTAACTTTGATCCTTCTGAGTCTTAGAGTGTTTTTAGCACATAAAGTCACCACAAAGTGCGTTAAACGTTAGCCTGAGCAGCTTCTGCATTGGATTTTACATTCGCTATTACATACAGGTATGGTATAATTACAAGACATACGAGATCTTCTAGAGCCGCTTCGCGGGAGTTGTTACCTGAGCATATTAGCACACGTAACTGCCTCATGCACCCAGTAACCATTCTCAATAAGAAAAAATAAATCTTTGGGGCGCTATAATAACCCCTAGATCACGTTTTACGCTGAAGAGACACAACATTGATCCTACTGAGTCTTAGAGAGTGGTTTTAGTACATAAAGTCACCACAAAATGCATTAGACGTTAGCCTGAGCAGCTTCTGCATTGGATTTTACATTCGCTATTACATACTGGTATGGTATAATTACAAGACAACCAAGAACTTCTAGAACCGCTTCGCGGGAGTTGTAAACTGTGCATATTAGCATACGTAACTGCCTCATGCACCCAGTAAGAATTTTCAATATGTAAAAATAAATTTTTTGGTTCGCTATAATAACCCCTAGATAACGTTTTAACGCTAAAGAGACTTAACTTTGATCCTACTGAGTCTTAGAGTGTTTTTAGCACATAAAGTCAGCACAAAATGCGTTAAACGTTAGCCTGAGCAGCTTCTGCATTGGATTTTACATTCGCTATTACATACAGGTATGGTATAATTACAAGACATACGAGAACTTCTAGAGCCGCTTCGCGGGAGTTGTAAACTGAGCATATTAGCACACGTAACTGCCTCATGCACCCAGTAACCATTCTCAATAAGAAAAAATAAATCTTTGGGGCGCTATAATAACCCCTAGATCACGTTTTACGCTGAAGAGACACAACATTGATCCTACTGAGTCTTAGAGAGTGGTTTTAGCACATAAAGTCACCACAAAATGCATTAGACGTTAGCTTGAGCAGCTTCTGCATTGGATTTTACATTCGCTAGTACATACAGGTACGGTATAATTACAAGACATCCAAGAACTTCTAGAACCGTTTCGCGGGAGTTGTAAACTGTGCATATTAGCACACGTAACTGCCTCATGCACCCAGTAACAATGTTCAATATGTAAAAATAATTTTTTTGTGGGGCGCTATAATAACTTATAGATCACGTTTTAACGCTAAAGAGACACAACTTTGATCCTACTGTGTCTTAGAGATTGGTTTTAACACATAAAGTCACCAAAAAATGCGTTAGACGTTAGCCTGAGCAGCTTCTGCATTGGATTTTACATTCGCTATTACATACTGGTATGGTATAATTACAAGACAACCAAGAACTTCTAGAACCGCTTCGCGGGAGTTGTAAACTGTGCATATTAGCATACGTAACTGCCTCATGCACCCAGTAAGAATTTTCAATATGTAAAAATAAATTTTTTGGTTCGCTATAATAACCCCTAGATAACGTTTTAACGCTAAAGAGACTTAACTTTGATCCTACTGAGTCTTAGAGTGATTTTAGCACATAAAGTCAGCACAAAATGCGTTAAACGTTAGCCTGAGCAGCTTCTGCATTGGATTTTACATTCGCTATTTCATACAGGTATGTTATAATTACAAGACATACGAAAACTTCTAGGGCCGCTTCGCGGGAGTTGTAAACTGAGCATATTAGCACACGTAACTGCCTCATGCACCCAGTAACCATTCTCAATAAGAAAAAATAAATCTTTGGGGCGCTATAATAACCCCTAGATCACGTTTTACGCTGAAGAGACACAACATTGATCCTACTGAGTCTTAGGGAGTGGTTTTACCACATAAAGTCACCACAAAATGCATTAGACGTTAGCCTGAGCAGCTTCTGCATTGGATTTTACATTCGCTAGTACATACAGGTACGGTATAATTACAAGACATCCAAGAACTTCTAGAACCGTTTCGCGGGAGTTGTAAACTGTGCATATTAGCACACGTAACTGCCTCATGCACCCAGTAACAATGTTCAATATGTAAAAATAATTTTTTTGTGGGGCGCTATAATAACTTATAGATCACGTTTTAACGCTAAAGAGACACAACTTTGATCCTACTGTGTCTTAGAGATTGGTTTTAACACATAAAGTCCCAAAAAATGCGTTAGACGTTAGCCTGAGCAGCTTCTGCATTGGATTTTACATTCGCTATTACATACTGGTATGGTATAATTACAAGACAACCAAGAACTTCTAGAACCGCTTCGCGGGAGTTGTAAACTGTGCATATTAGCATACGTAACTGCCTCATGCACCCAGTAAGAATTTTCAATATGTAAAAATAAATTTTTTGGTTCGCTATAATAACCCCTAGATAACGTTTTAACGCTAAAGAGACTTAACTTTGATCCTACTGAGTCTTAGAGTGTTTTTAGCACATAAAGTCAGCACAAAATGCGTTAAACGTTAGCCTGAGCAGCTTCTGCATTGGATTTTACATTCGCTATTACATACAGGTATGGTATAATTACAAGACATACGAGAACTTCTAGAGCCGCTTCGCGGGAGTTGTAAACTGAGCATATTAGCACACGTAACTGCTTCATGCACCCAGTAACCATTCTCAATAAGAAAAAATAAATCTTTGGGGCGCTATGATAACCCCTAGATCACGTTTTACGCTAAAGAGACACAACTTTGATCTTACTGAGTCTTAGAGATTGGTTTTAGCACATAAAGTCACCACAAAATGCGTTAGACGTTAGCCTGAACAGCTTTTGCATTGGATTTCACAATAGCTATCACATACTAGTATGGTATAATTACAAGACATAAACGAATTTCGAGAACTTCTTTGCACCCGTAACTGCCTCATGCACCCAGTAACAATTATGAAGATGTAAAAATAAATTATTGGGGCGTTATAGTAACCCCTATATCACGTTTACGCTAAAGAGACACTACTTTGATCCTACTGAGACTTAGAGAGTGGTTTTAGCAAATAAAGTCAGCACAAAATTCGTTCGACGTTATCCTGAACAGCTTCTGCATTGGATTTTACATACGCTATTACATACAGGTATGGTATAATTACAAGACATCCGAGAACTTCTAGAACCGCTTCGCGGGAGTTGTAAACTGTGCATATTAGCACACGTCACTGCCTCATGCACCCAGTAACAATTTTCAATATGTAAAAATAAATTTTTTGGTTCTCTATAGTAACCCCTAGATCACGTTTTAACGCTAAAGAAACATAACTTTGATCCTACTGAGTCTTAGAGAGTATTTTTAGCACATAAAGTCAGCACAAAATGCGTTAAACGTTAGCCTGAGCAGCTTCAGCATTGGATTTTACATTCGCTAGTACATACAGGTACGGTATAATTACAAGACATCCAAGAACTTTTAGAACCGTTTCGCGGGAGTTGTAAACGGTGCATATTAGCACAGGTAACTGCCTCATGCACCCAGTAACAATGTTCAATATGTAAAAATAATTTTTTTGTGGGGCGCTATAATAACTTATAGATCACGTTTTAACGCTAAAGAGACACAACTTTGATCCTACTGAGTCTTAGAGATTGGTTTTAACACATAAAGTCACCACAAAATGCGTTAAACGTTAGTCTGAGCAGCTTCTGCATTGGATTTTACATTCGCTATTACATACAGGTATGGTATAATTACACGACAACCAAGAACTTCTAGAGCCGCTTCGCAGGAGTTGACAACTGTGCATATTAGCACCCGTAACTGCCTCATGAACCCAGTAACAATTTTCAATAACTAAAAATAAATTTTTGGGGCGCTATAAAAACCTCTAGATCACGTTTTAACGCTAAAGATATACAACTTTGATCCTACTGAGTCTTAGAGATTGGTTTTAGCACATAAAGACACTATAAAACGCGTTAGACGTTAGCCTGAGCAACTTCTGCATTGGATTTTACATTCGCTATTACATACAGGTATGGTATAACTACAAGCCATCTAAGAACTTCTAGAACCGATTTCTGGGAGTTGTAAACTGTGCATATTAGCACACGTAACTGCCTCATGCACCCAGTAACAAGGTTCAATATGTAAAATAAATTTTTTTTTGGAACGCTATAATAACCCCTAGATCACGGTTTAACGTTAAAAAGACACAACTTCGATCCTACTGAGTCTTAGAGAGTGGTTTTAGCACATAAAGTCACCATAAATTGCGTTAGACGTTAGCCTGAGCAGCTTCTGCATTGGATTTTACATTCGCTATTACATTCTGGTATGGTATCATTACAAGAAAACCAAGAACTTCTAGAACCGCTTCGCGAGAGTTGTAAACTGTGCATATAAGCACACGTAACTGCCTCATGCACCCAGTAACAATTTTAAATATAGTGAAATAAATTTTTTTTTGGGGCGCTATAATAACCCCTAGATCACGTTTTAACGCTAAAAAGACACAACTTTGATCCTACTGAGTCTTAGAGAGTTGTTTTAACAAACCAAATCACCGCAAAATGCGTTAGCCGTTAGCCTGAGCAGCTTCTGCATTGGCTTTTATATTCGCTATTACATTTTGGAATGGCATAATTACAAGACATCCGAGAACTTCTAGAACCGCTTCGCGGGAGTTGTAAACTGTGCACTTAGCACACGTAACTGCTTCATGAACCCAGTAACAATTTTCAATATGTAAAAATAAATTTTTTGGTTCTCTATAGTAACCCCTAGATCACGTTTTAACGCTAAAGAAACATAACTTTGATCCTACTGAGTCTTAGAGAGTATTTTTAGCACATAAAGTCAGCACAAAATGCGTTAAACGTTAGCCTGAGCAGCTTCTGCATTGGATTTTACATTCGCTATTACATACAGGTATGGTATAATTACAAGACATCCGAGAACTTCTAGAGCCGCTTCGCGTAAGATGTAAACTGTGCATATTAGCACACGTAACTGCCTCATGCACCCAGTAACAATTTTCAATATCTAAAAATAAATTTTTGGGGCGTTATAAAAACCTCTACATCACGTTTTAACGCTAAAGATATACAACTTTGATCCTACTGAGTCTTAGAGATTGGTTTTAGCACATAAAGACACTATAAAACGCGTTAGACGTTAGCCTGAGCAACTTCTGCATTGGATTTTACATTCGCTATTACATACAGGTATGGTATAACTACAAGCCATCTAAGAACTTCTAGAACCGATTTCTGGGAGTTGTAAACTGTGCATATTAGCACACGTAACTGCCTCATGCACCCAGTAACAATTCTAAATATGTAAAAAAAATTTTTGGGGGCGCTATAATAACCCCTAGATCACGTTTTAACGCTAAAGAGATACAACTTTGATCCTACTGAGTTTTAGAGAGTGGATTTAGTACATAAATTTACCACAAAATTCGTTAGACGTTAGCCTGAGCAGCTTCTGCATTGGATTTTACATTCGCTATTACATACAGGTATGGTATAACTACAAGCCATCTAAGAACTTTTTGAACCGATTTCTGGGAGTTGTAAACTGTGCATATTAGCACACGTAACTGCCTCATGCACCCAGTAACAATTCTCAATATGTAAAAATAAATTTTGGGGGCGCTATAATAACCCCTAGATCACGTTTTAACACTAAAGATATACAACTTTAGTCCTACTGAGTATTAGAGAGTGGTTTTAGTACATAAAGTTACCACAAAATACGTTAGACGTTAGCCTGAGCAGCTTCTGCATTGGATTTTACATTCGCTATTATATACTGGTATGGTATAATTACAAGACAACCAAGAACTTCTAGAACCGCTTCGCGGGAGTTGTAAACTGTGCATATTAGCATACGTAACTGCCTCATGCACCCAGTAAGAATTTTCAATATGTAAAAATAAATTTTTTGGTTCGCTATAATAACCCCTAGATAACGTTTTAACGCTAAAGAGACTTAACTTTGATCTTACTGAGTCTTAGAGTGTTTTTAGCCCATAAAGTCAGCACAAAATGCGTTAAACGTTAGCCTGAGCAGCTTCTGCATTGGATTTTACATTCGCTATTACATACAGGTATGGTATAATTACAAGACATACGAAAACTTCTAGAGCCGCTTCGCGGGAGTTGTAAACTGAGCATATTAGCACACGTAACTGCCTCATGCACCCAGTAACCATTCTCAATAAGAAAAAATAAATATTTGGGGCGCTATAATAACCCCTAGATCACGTTTTACGCTAAAGAGACACAACTTTGATCTTACTGAGTCTTAGAGATTGGTTTTAGCACATAAAGTCACCACAAAATTCGTTAGACGTTAGCCTGAACAGCTTTTGCATTGGATTTCACAATAGCTATCACATACTAGTATGGTATAATTACAAGACATAAACGAATTTCGAGAACTTCTTTGCACCCGTAACTGCCTCATGCACCCAGTAACAATTATGAAGATGTAAATATAAATTATTGGGGCGTTATAGTAACCCCTATATCACGTTTACGCTAAAGAGACACTACTTTGATCCTACTGAGACTTAGAGAGTGGTTTTAGCAAATAAAGTCAGCACAAAATTCGTTCGACGTTATCCTGAACAGCTTCTGCATTGGATTTTACATTCGCTATTACATACAGGTATGGTATAATTACAAGACATCCGAGAACTTCTAGAACCGCTTCGCGGGAGTTGTAAACTGTGCATATTAGCACACGTCACTGCCTCATGCACCCAGTAACAATTTTCAATATGTAAAAATAAATTTTTTGGTTCTCTATAGTAACCCCTAGATCACGTTTTAACGCTAAAGAAACATAACTTTGATCCTACTGAGTCTTAGAGAGTATTTTTAGCACATAAAGTCAGCACAAAATGCGTTAAACGTTAGCCTGAGCAGCTTCTGCATTGGATTTTACATTCGCTAGTACATACAGGTACGGTATAATTACAAGACATCCAAGAACTTTTAGAACCATTTCGCGGGAGTTGTAAACGGTGCATATTAGCACAGGTAACTGCCTCATGCACCCAGTAACAATGTTCAATATGTAAAAATAATTTTTTTGTGGGGCGCTATAATAACTTATAGATCACGTTTTAACGCTAAAGAGACACAACTTTGATCCTACTGAGTCTTAGAGATTGATTTTAACACATAAAGTCACCACAAAATGCGTTAAACGTTAGTCTGAGCAGCTTCTGCGTTGGATTTTACATTCGCTATTACATACAGTTATGGTATAATTATACGACAACCAAGAACTTCTAGAGCCGCTTCGCGGGAGTTGACAACTGTGCATATTAGCACCCGTAACTGCCTCATGCACCCAGTAACAATTTTCAATAACTGAAAATAAATTTTTGGGGCGCTATAAAAACCTCTAGATCACGTTTTAACGCTAAAGATATACAACTTTGATCCTACTGAGTCTTAGAGATTGGTTTTAGCACATAAAGACACTATAAAACGCGTTAGACGTTAGCCTGAGCAACTTCTGCATTGGATTTTACATTCGCTATTACATACAGGTATGGTATAACTACAAGCCATCTAAGAACTTCTAGAACCGATTTCTGGGAGTTGTAAACTGTGCATATTAGCACACGTAACTGCCTCATGCACCCCGTAACAATTCTAAATATGTAAAAAAAATTTTTGGGGGCGCTATAATAACCCCTAGATCACGTTTTAACGCTAAAGAGATACAACTTTGATCCTACTGAATTTTAGAGAGTGGATTTAATACATAAAGTTACCACAAAATTCGTTAGACGTTAGCCTGAGCAGCTTCTGCATTGGATTTTACATTCGCTATTACATACAGGTATGGTATAACTACAAGCCACCTAAGAACTTCTTGAACCGATTTCTGGGAGTTGTAAACTGTGCATATTAGCACACGTAACTGCCTCATGCACCCAGTAACAAGGTTCAATATGTAAAAATAAATTTTTTTTTGGAACGCTATAATAACCCCTAGATCACGGTTTAACGTTAAAAAGACACAACTTCGATCCTACTGAGTCTTAGAGAGTGGTTTTAGCACATAAAGTCACCATAAATTGCGTTAGACGTTAGCCTGAGCAGCTTCTGCATTGGATTTTACATTCGCTATTACATTCTGGTATGGTATCATTACAAGACAACCAAGAACTTCTAGAACCGCTTCGCGAGAGTTGTAAACTGTGCATATAAGCACACGTAACTGCCTCATGCACCCAGTAACAATTTTAAATATAGTGAAATAAATTTTTTTTGGGGCGCTATAATAACCCCTAGATCACGTTTTAACGCTAAAAAGACACAACTTTGATCCTACTGAGTCTTAGAGAGTTGTTTTAACAAACCAAATCACCGCAAAATGCGTTAGCCGTTAGCCTGAGCAGCTTCTGCATTGGCTTTTATATTCGCTATTACATTTTGGTATGGCATAATTACAAGACATCCGAGAACTTCTAGAACCGCTTCGCGGATGTTGTAAACTGTGCACTTAGCACACGTAACTGCCTCATGAACCCAGTAACAATGTTCAATATGTAAAAATAAATTTTTTTTGGGACGCTATAATAACCCTTAGATCACGGTTTAACGTTAAAAAGACACATCTTCGATCCTACTGAGTCTTAGAGAGTGGTTTTAGCACATAAAGTTACCATAAATTGCGTTAGACGTTAGCCTGAGCAGCTTCTGCATTGGATTTTACATTCGCTATTACATACTGGTATGGTATAATTACAAGACAACCAAGAACTTCTAGAACCGCTTCGCGGGAGTTGTAAACTGTGCATATTAGCACACGTCACTGCCTCATGCACCCAGTAACAATTTACAATATGTAAAAATAAATTTTTTGGTTCTCTATAATAACCCCTAGATCATGTTTAACGCTAAAGAAACATAACTTTGATCCTACTGAGTCTTAGAGAGCGTTTTTAGCACATAAAGTCAGTACAAAATGCGTTAAACGTTAGCCTGAGCAGCTTCTGCATTGGATTTTACATTCGCTATTACATACAGGTATGGTATAATTACAAGACATCCGAGAACTTCTACAACCGCTTCGCGTAAGATGTAAACTGTGCATATTAGCACACGTAACTGCCTCATGCACCCAGTAACAATTCTCAATAAGTAAAAAAAAATTTTGGGGGCGCTATAATAACCCCTAGATCACGTTTTAACGCTAAAGAGATACAACTTTGATCCTACTGAGTCTTAGAGAGTGGATTTAGTACATAAAGTTACCACAAAATTCGTTAGACGTTAGCCTGAGCAGCTTCTGCATTGGATTTTACATTCGCTATTACATACAGGTATGGTATAACTACAAGACATCTAAGAACTTCTTGAACCGATTTCAGCGAGTTGTAAACTGTGCATATTAGCACACGTAACTGCCTCATGCACCCAGTAACAATTCTCAATAAGTAAAAAAAAATTTTGGGGGCGCTATAATAACCCCTAGATCACGTTTTAACTCTAAAGAGATACAACTTTGATCCTACTGAGTATTAGAGAGTGGTTTTAGTACATAAAGACACTATAAAAGGCGTTAGACGTTAACCTGAGCAATTTCTACATTGGATTTTACATTCGCTATTACATACTGGTATGGTATAATTGCAAGACATCCAAGAACTTCTAGAACCGCTTCGAGGGAGTTGTAAACTGTGCATATTAGCACACGTAACTGCCTCATGCAACCAGTAACAATGTTCAATATGGAGAAATACAATTTTTCTTTTGGGCGCTATAATAACCCCTAGATCACGTTTTAACGCTAAAGAGACACAACTTTGATCCTACTGAGTCTTAGAGAGTGGTTTTAGCACATTAAGTCACCACAAAATGCGTTAGACGTTAGCGTGAGCTGCTTCTGCATTGGATTTTACATTCGTTATTACATACTGGTATGGTATAATTACAAGACATCCAAGAACTTCTAGAACCGCTTAGCGAGAGTTGTAAACTGTGCATATTAGCACACGTAACTGCCTCATGCACCCAGTAACAAGGTTCAATATGTAAAAATAAATTTTTTTTTGGAACTCTATAATAACCCCTAGATTACGGTTTAACGTTAAAGAGACACAACTTCGATCCTACTGAGTCCAGGAGAGTGGTTTTAGCACATAAAGTCACCACAAAATGCATTAGACGTTAGCCTGAGCTGCTTCTGCATTGGATTTTACATTCGCTAGTACATACAGGTATGGTATAATTACAAGACATCCCTGAACTTCTAGAACCGTTTCGCGGGAGTTGTTAACTGTGCATATTAGCACTCGTAACTGCCTCATGCACCCAGTAACAATGTTCAATATGTAAAAAGAATTTTTTTGTGGGGCGCTATAATAACATATAGATCACGTTTTAACGCTAAAGAGACACAACTTTGATCCTACTGAGTCTTACAGATTGGTTTTAACACATAAAGTCATCACAAAATGCGTTAAACGTTAGTCTGAGCAGCTTCTGCATTGGATTTTACATTCGCTATTACATACAGTTATGGTATAATTACACGACAACCAAGAACTTCTAGAGCCGCTTCGCGGGAGTTGTAAACTGTGCATATTAGCACCCGTAACTGCCTCATGCACCCAGTAACAATTTTTAATAACTAAAAATAAATTTTTGGGGCGCTATAATAGCCTCTAGATCACGTTTTAACGCTAAAGAGATACAACTTTGATCCTACTGGGTCTTAGAGATTGGTTTTAGCACATAAAGACACCAAAAAACGCGTTAGAAGGTAGCCTGAGCAGCTTCTGCATTGGATTTTACAATTGCTATTACATACTGGTATGGTATAATTACAAGACATAAACGAGTTTCGAGAACTCTTTTGCGGGAGTTGTAAACTATGCATATTAACACCCGTAACTACCTCATGCACCCAGTAACAATTTTCAAAATGTAAAAATTAAATTTTTGTGGCGCTATAATAACTACTAGATCACGTTTTAACGGTAAAGAGACACAACGTTGATCCTACTGAGTTTTAGAGAGTGGGTTTAGCACATAAAGTCACCACAAAATGCGTTAGACGTTAGCCTGAACAGCTTCTGCATTGGATTTTACAATAGCTATCACATACTAGTATGGTATAATTACAAGACATAAACGAATTTCGAGAACTTCTTTGCACCCGTAACTGCCTCATGCACCCAGTAACAATTATAAAGATGTAAAAATAAATTATTGGGGCGTTATAATAACCCCTATATCACGTTTTACGCTAAAGAGACACTAGTTTGATCCTACTGAGTCTTAGAGAGTGGTTTTAGCAAATAAAGTCAGCACAAAATTCGTTCGACGTTATCGTGAACAGTTTCTGCATTGGATTTTACATTGGCTATTACATACAGGTATGGTATAATTACAAGACATCCGAGAACTTCTAGAACCGCTTCGCGGGAGTTGTAAACTGTGCATATTAGCACACGTCACTGCCTCATGCACCCAGTAACAATTTTCAATATGTAAAAATAAATTTTTTGGTTCGTTATAATAACCCCTAGATCACGTTTTAACGCTATAGAAACATAACTTTGATCCTACTGAGTCCTAGAGAGTGTTTTTTAGGACATAAAGTCAGCACACAATGCGTTAAACGTTTGCCTGAGCAGCTTCTGCATTGGATTTTACATTCGCTATTACATTAAGGTATGGTATAATTACAAGACATCCGAGAACTTCTAGAACCGCTTCGCGGGAGATGTAAACCTTGCATATTAGCACACGTAACTGCCTCATGCTCCCAGTAACAATTTTCAATATCTAAAAATAAATTTTTGGGGCGCTATAAAAACCTCTAGATCACGTTTTAACGCTAAAGATATACAACTTTGATCCTACTGAGTCTTAGAAAGTGTATTTAGTACATAAAGTTACCACAAAATGCGTTAGACGGTAGCCTGAGCAGCTTCTGCATTGGATTTTACAGTCGCTATTCCATACAGATATGGTATAACTACAAGCCATCTAAGAACTTCTAGAACCGATTTCTGGGAGTTGTAAACTGTGCATATTAGCACACGTAACTGCCTCATGCACCCAGTAACAATTCTGAATATGTAAAAAAAAAATTTGGGGGCGCTATAATAACCCCTAGATCACGTTTTAACGCTAAAGAGATACAACTTTGATCCTACTGAGTCTTAGAAAGTGGATTTAGTACATAAAGTTACCACAAAATGCGTTAGACGTTAGCCTGAGCAGCTTCTGCATTGGATTTTATATTCGCTATTACATACAGGTATGGTATAACTACAAGCCATCTAAGAACTTTTTGAACCGATTTCTGGGAGTTGTAAACTGTGCATATTAGCACACGTAACTGCCTCATGCACCCAGTAACAATTTTCAAGATGTAAAAATAAATTTTTTGGGGCGCTATAATAACCCCTACATCACGTTTTAACGTTAAAGAGACTCAACTTTTTATCATACTGAGTCTTTGAGAGTGGTTTTAGCACATAAAGACACTATAAAACGCGTTAGACGTTAGCCTGAGCAACTTCTGCATTGGATTTTACATTCGCTATTACATACTGGTATGGCATAATTACAAGGCATCCGAGAAATTCTAGAACCGCTTCGCGAGAGTTGTAAACTGTGCACTTAGCACACTTAACTGTCTCATGCACCCAGTAACAATGTTCAATATGTAAAAATAATTTTTTTTGGGACGCTATAATAACCCCTATATCACGGTTTAACGTTAAAGAGACACAACTTCGATCCTACTGAGTCTTAGAAAGTGGTTTTAGCACATAAAGTCACCATAAATTGCGTTAGACGTTAGCCTGAGCAGCTTCTGCATTGGATTTTACATTCGCTATTACATACTGGTATGGTATAATTACAAGACATCCAAGAACTTCTAGAACCGCTTCGCGGGAGTTGTAAACTGTGCACTTAGCACACGTAACTGTCTCATGCACCCAGTAACAAGGTTCAATATGTAAAAATAAATTTTTTTTTGGAACGCTATAATAACCCCTAGATCACGGTTTAACGTTAAAGAGACACAACTTCGATCCTACTGAGTCCAGGAGAGTGGTTTTAGCACATAAAGTCACCATAAAATACATTAGACGTTAGCCTGAGCAGCTTCTGCATTGGATTTTACATTCGCTATTACATACAGGTATGGTATAATTACAAGACATCCAAGAACTTCTAGAACCCCTTCGCTGGAGTTGTAAACTGTGCATATTAGCACCCGTAACTGCCTCATGCACTAAGTAACAATTCTCAATAAGTAAAAATAAATTTTTGGGGCGCTATAACCTAACCTAGATCACGATTTCACGCTAAAGAGACAGAACTTTGATCCTACTGAGTCTTAGAGAGTGGTTTTAGCACATAAAGTCAGCACAAAATGCGTAAAACGTTAGCCTGAGCAGCTTCTGCATTGGATTTTACATTCGCTATTACATACAGGTATGGTATAACTACAAGCCATCTAAGAACTTCTAGAAACGATTTCTGGGAGTTGTAAGCTGTGCATATTAGCACACGTAACTGCCTCATGCACCCAGTAACCATTTTCAATAAGTAAAAATAAATTTTTGGGGCGCTATAGTAACCCCTAGATCACGTTTTACGCTGAAGAGACACAATTTTGATCCTACTGAGTCTTAGAGAGTGGTTTTAGCACATAAAGTAAGCACAAGATTCGTTAGACTTTATCCTGAACAGCTTCTGCATTGGATTTTACATTCGCTATTACATACAGGTACGGTATAACTACAAGCCATCCAAGAACTTTTATAACCGCTTTGCGAAAGTTTTAAACTGTGCATATTAGCACACGTAACTGCCTCATGCACCCAGTAACAATTCTCAATAAGTAAAAATAAATTTTTGGGGCGCTATAATAACCCCTAGATCACGTTTTAACGTTAAAGAGATTCAACTTTTTATCATACTGTGTCTTTGAGAGTGGTTTTAGCACATAAAGACACTATAAAACGCGTTAGACGTTAGCCTGAGCAACTTCTGCATTGGATTTTACATTCGCTATTACATACTGGTATGGTATAATTACAAGACATCCAAGAACTTCTAGAACCGCTTCGAGGGAGTTGTAAACTGTGCATATTAGCACACGTAACTGCCTCATGCAACCAGTAACAATGTTCAATATGAATAAATAAAATTTTTCTTTTGGGCGCTATAATAACCCCTAGATCACGTTTTAACGCTAAAGAGACACAACTTTGATCCTACTGAGTCTTAGAGAGTGGTTTTAGCACATTAAGTCACCACAAAATGCGTTAGACGTTAGCGTGAGCTCCTTCTGCATTGGATTTTACATTCGTTATTACATACTGGTATGGTATAATTACAAAACAACCAAGAACTTCTAGAACCGCTTCGCGAGAGTTGTAAACTGTGCACTTAGCACACGTAACTGCCTCATGCACCCAGTAACAATTTTAAATATAGTGAAATAAAATTTTTTTTGGGGCGCAATAATAACCCCTAGATCACGTTTTAACGCTAAAGAGACACAACTTTGATCCTACTGAGTCTTAGGGAGTGGTGCTAACAAACCAAATCACCGCAAAATGCGTTAGCCGTTAGTCTGAGCAGCTTCTGCATTGGCTTTTATATTCGCTATTACATACTGGTATGGCATAATTACAAGACATCCGAGAAATTCTAGAACCGCTTCGCGAAAGTTGTAAACTGTGCACTTAGCACACTTAGCTGCCTCATGCACCCAGTAACAAGGTTCAATATGTAAAAATAATTTTTTTTTGGGACGCTATAATAACCCCTAGATCACGGTTTAACGTTAAAGAGACACAACTTCGATCCTACTGAGTCCAGGAGAGTGGTTTTAGCACATAAAGTCACCATAAAATACATTAGACGTTAGCCTGAGCAGCTTCTGCATTGGATTTTACATTCGCTATTACATACAGGTATGGTATAATTACAAGACATCCAAGAACTTCTAGAACCGCTTCGCGCAGTTGTAAACTGTGCATATTAGCACCCGTAACTGCCTCATGCACTAAGTAACAATTTTCAATAACTAAAAATATATTTTTGGGGCGCTATAATAACCTCTAGATCACGTTTTAACGGTAAAGAGACACAACGTTGATCCTACTGAGTTTTAGAGATTGGTTTTAGCACATAAAGACACCAAAAAACTCGTTACAAGGTAGCCTGAGCAGCTTCTGCATTGGATTTTACAATAGCTATTGCATACTGGTATGGTATAGTTACAAGACATAAACGAGTTTCGAGAACTCCTTTGCGGGCGTTGTAAACTATGCATATTAACACCCGTAACTACCTCATGCACCCAGTAACAATTTTCAAAATGTAAAAATTAAATATTTGTGGCGCTATAATAACTTCTAGATCACGTTTTAACGGTAAAGAGACACAACGTTGATCCTACTGAGTTTTAGAGATTGGTTTTAGCACATAAAGACACCAAAAAACTCGTTACAAGGTAGCCTGAGCAGCTTCTGCATTGGATTTTACATTCGCTATTACATACTGGTATGGTATAATTACAAGACATCCGAGAACTTCTAGACCCGCTTCGCGGGAGTTGTAAACTGTGCACTTAGCACACGTAAGTGCCTCATGCACCCAGTAACAATGTTCAATATGTAAAAATAAATTTTTTTTGGGACGCTATAATAACCCCTAGATCACGGTTTAACGTTAAAGAGACACAACTTCGATCCTACTGAGTCTTAGAGAGTGGTTTTAGCACATAAAGTCACCATAAATTGCGTTAGACGTTAGCCTGAGCAGCTTCTGCATTGGATTTTACATTCGCTATTACATACAGGTATGGTATAATTACAAGACATCCAAGAACTTCTAGAACCGCTTCGCGTTAGTTGTAAACTGTGCATATTAGCACACGTAACTGCCTCATGCACCCAGTAACAATTCACAATAGGTAAAAATAAATTTTTGGGGCGCTATAATAACCCCTAGATCACGTTTTCACGCTAAAGAGACAGAACTTTGATCCTACTGAGTCTTAGAGAGTGGTTTTAGCACATAAAGTCACCACAAAATGCATTAGACGTTAGCCTGAGCAGCTTCTGCATTGGATTTTACATTCGCTATTACATACAGGTATGGTATAATTACAAGACATCCAAGAACTTCTAGAACCGCTTCGCGGGAGTTGTAAACTGTGCATATTAGCACCCGTAACTGCCTCATGCACTAAGTAACAATTCTCAATAAGTAAAAATAAATTTTTGGGGCGCTATATTAACCCCTAGATCACGTTTTCACGCTAAAGAGACAGAACTTTGATCCTACTGAGTCTTAGAGAGCGGTTTTAGCACATAAAGTCAGCACAAGATTCGTTAGACGTTATCCTGAACAGCTTCTGCATTGGATTTTACATTCGCTATTACATACAGGTATGGTATAACTACAAGCCATCTGAGAACTTCTAGAACCGATTTCTGGGAGTTGTAAACTGTGCATATTAGCACACGTAACTGCCTCATGCACCCAGTAACAATTCTCAATATGTAAAAAAAAAATTTGGGGGCGCTATAATAACCCCTAGATCACGTTTTAACGCTAAAGAGATACAACTTTGATCCTACTGAGTCTTAGAGAGTGGTTTTAGTACATAAAGTTACCACAAAATGCGTTAGACATTAGCCTGAGCAGCTTCTGCATTGGATTTTACATTCGCTATTACATACAGGTATGGTATAATTACAAGACATCCAAGAACTTCTAGAACCGCTTCGCGGGAATTGTAAACTGTGCATATGAGCACACGTAACTGCCTCATGCACCCAGTAACAATTCTCAATAAGTAAAAATAAATTTTTGGGGCGCTATAATAACCCCTAGATCACGTTCTCACGCTAAAGAGACAGAACTTTGATCCTACTGAGTCTTAGAGAGTGGTTTTAGCACATAAAGTCACCACAAAATGCATTAGACGTTAGCCTGAGCATCTTCTGCATTGGATTTTACATTCGCTATTACATACAGGTATGGTATAATTACAAGACATCCAAGAACTTCTAGAACCGCTCCGCGGGAGTTGTAAACTGTGCATATTAGCTCCCGTAACTGCCTCATGCACTAAGTAACAATTATCAAAATGTAAAAATAAATTTTTGGGGCGCTATAGTAACCCCTGGATCACGTTTTACGCTGAAGAGACACAACTTTGATCCTACTGAGTCTTAGAGAGTGGTTTTAGCACATAAAGTCAGCACAAGATTCGTTAGACGTTATCCTGAACAGCTTCTGCTTTGGATTTTACATTCGCTATTACATACAGGTATGGTATAACTACAAGCCATCTGAGAACTTCTAGAACCGATTTCTGGGAGTTGTAAACTGTGCATATTAGCACAGGTAACTGCCTCATGCACCCAGTAACAATTCTCAATAAGTAAAAAAAAATTTTGGGGGCGCTATAATAACCCCTAGATCACGTTTTAACGCTAAAGAGATACAACTTTGATCCTACTGAGTCTTAGAGAGTGGTTTTAGTACATAAAGTTACCACAAAATGCGTTAGACGTTAGCCTGAACAGCTTCTGCATTGGATTTTACATTCGCTATTACATACAGGTATGGTATAATTACAAGACATCCAAGAACTTCTAGAACCGCTTCGCGGGAGTTGTAAACTGTGCATATTAACACCCGTAACTGCCTCATGCACCCAGTAACAAGTATCAAAATGTAAAAAAGAATTTTTGGGGCGCTATAGTAACCCCTAGATCACGTTTTACGCTGAAGAGACACAACTTTGATCCTACTGAGTTTTAGAGAGTGGTTTTAGCACATAAAGTAAGCACAAGATTCGTTAGACGTTATTCTAAACATCTTCCGCATTGGATTTTACATACGCTATTACATACAGGTACGGTATAACTACAACCCATCCAAGAACTTTTATAACCGCTTTGCGGGAGTTTTAAACTGTGCATATTAGCACACGTAACTGCCTCATGCACCCAGAAACCATTTTCAATAATTAAAAATAAGTTTTTGGGGCGCTATTATAACCCCTAGATCACGTTTTAACGCTAAAGAGACACAACTTTGATCCTACAGAGTCTTAGAGAGTGGTTTTAGCACATAAAGTCACCACAAAATGCGTTAAACGTTAGCCTGAGCAGCTTCTGCATTGGTGTTTACATTCGCTATTACAAACAGGTATGGTATAATTAGAAGACATCCGAGAACTTCTAGAGCCGCTTCGCGGGAGTTGTACAATGTTCATATTAGTACACGTAACTGCCTCATGCACCCAGTAACAATGTTCAATATGTAAAAATAATTTTTTTGGGGCGCTGTAATAACCCCTAGATCACGTTTTAACGCTAAAGAGACACAACTTTGAGCCTACTGAGTCTTAGAGAGTGGTTTTAAGAAACCTAATTACCACAAAATGCGTTAGACGATATCCTGAGCAGCCTCTGCATTGGATTTTACATTCGCTATTACATACTGGTATAGTACAATTACAAGACAACCAAGAACTTCTAAAACCGCTTCGCGGGAGTTGTATTCTGAGCATATTAGCACACGTAACTGAATCATCCACCAAGTAACAATTATGAAGATTTAAAAATAAATTTTTGGGGCGTTATAGTAACCCCTATATCACGTTTTACGCTAAAGAGACACAACTGCACATTAGCACACGTCACTGCCTCATGCAGCCAGTAACAATTTTCAATATGTAAAAATAAATGTTTTGGTTCGCTATAATAACCCCTAGATCACGTTTTACTCTAAAGAGCAACAACTTTGATCCTACTGAGTCTTACAGAGTGGTTTTAGTACATAAAGTCGGCACAAAATTCGTTTGACGTTATCCTGAACATCTTCTGCATTGGATTTTACATTCGCTATATTAACCCCTAAATCACGTTTTAACGCTGAAGAGACACAACTTTGATCCTACAGAGTCTTAGAGAGTGGTTTTAGCACATAAAGTCACCACAAAATGCGTTAAACGTTAGCCTGAGCAGCTTCTGCATTGGTGTTTACATTCGCTATTACAAACAGGTATGGTATAATTAGAAGACATCCGAGAACTTCTAGAGCCGCTTCGCGGGAGTTGTACAATGTTCATATTAGTACACGTAACTGCCTCATGCACCCAGTAACAATGTTCAATATTTAAAAATTAATTTTTGGGGCGCTATAATACCCCCTTGATCACGTTTTAACACTAAAGAGGCACAACTTTGATCCTACTGTGTCTTTGAGAGTGGTTTTAGCAAATAAAGTCACCACAAAATGCGTTAGCCGTTAGCCTGAGCAGCTTCTGCATTGGATTTTACTTTCGCTATTACATACAGGTATGGTATAATTACAAAACTTCCAAGAACTTCTAGAACCGCTTCGCGGGAGTTGTAAACTGTGCATATTAGCAACCGTAACTTCCTCATGCACTAAGTAACAAGTATCAAAATGTAAAAAAGAATTTTTGGGGCGCTATAGTAACCCCTAGATCACGTTTTACGCTGAAGAGACACAACTTTGATCCTACTGAGTTTTAGAGAGTGGTTTTAGCACATAAAGTAAGCACAAGATTCGTTAGACGTTATTCTAAACATCTTCTGCATTGGATTTTACATACGCTATTACATACAGGTACGGTATAACTACAACCCATGCAAGAACTTTTATAACCGCTTTGCGGGAGTTTTAAACTGTGCATATTAGCACACGTAACTGCCTCATGCACCCAGAAACCATTTTCAATAATTAAAAATAAGTTTTTGGGGCGCTATAATAACCCCTAGATCACGTTTTAACGCTAAAGAGACACAACTTTGATCCTACAGAGTCTTAGAGAGTGGTTTTAGCACATAAAGTCACCACAAAATGCGTTAAACGTTAGCCTGAGCAGCTTCTGCATTGGTGTTTACATTCGCTATTACAAACAGGTATGGTATAATTAGAAGACATCCGAGAACTTCTAGAGCCGCTTCGCGGGAGTTGTACAATGTTCATATTAGTACACGTAACTGCCTCATGCACCCAGTAACAATGTTCAATATGTAAAAATAATTTTTTTGGGGCGCTGTAATAACACCTAGATCACGTTTTAACGCTAAAGAGACACAACTTTGAGCCTACTGAGTCTTAGAGAGTGGTTTTAAGAAACCTAATTACCACAAAATGCGTTAGACGATATCCTGAGCAGCTTCTGCATTGGATTTTACATTCGCTATTACATACTGGTATAGTACAATTACAAGACAACCAAGAACTTCTAAAACCGCTTCGCGGGAGTTGTATACTGAGCATATTAGCACACGTAACTGAATCATCCACCAAGTAACAATTATGAAGATTTAAAAATAAATTTTTGGGGCGTTATAGTAACCCCTATATCACGTTTTACGCTAAAGAGACACAACTGCATATTAGCACACGTCACTGCCTCGTGCAGCCAGTAACAATTTTCAATATGTAAAAATAAATGTTTTGGTTCGCTATAATAACCCCTAGATCACGTTTTACTCTAAAGAGCAACAACTTTGATCCTACTGAGTCTTACAGAGTGGTTTTAGTACATAAAGTCGGCACAAAATTCGTTTGACGTTATCCTGAACATCTTCTGCATTGGATTTTACATTCGCTATATTAACCCCTAAATCACGTTTTAACGCTGAAGAGACACAACTTTGATCCTACAGAGTCTTAGAGAGTGGTTTTAGCACATAAAGTCACCACAAAATGCGTTAAACGTTAGCCTGAGCAGCTTCTGCATTGGTGTTTACATTCGCTATTACAAACAGGTATGGTATAATTAGAAGACATCCGAGAACTTCTAGAGCCGCTTCGCGGGAGTTGTACAATGTTCATATTAGTACACGTAACTGCCTCATGCACCCAGTAACAATGTTCAATATTTAAAATAATTTTTTTTGGGGCGCTGTAATAACCCCTAGATCACGTTTTAACGCTAAAGAGACACAACTTTGATCCTACTGAGTCTTAGAGAGTGGTTTTAAGAAACCTAATTACCACAAAATGCGTTAAACGTTAGCCTGAGCAGCTTCCGCATTGGATTTTACATTCGCTATTTCATACAGGTATGGTATAATTACAAGACATCCGAGAACTTCTAGAGCCGCTTCGCGGGAGTTGTAAACTTTGCATATTAGCACACGTCACTGCCTCATGCACCCACTAACAATTTTCAATATGTAAAAATAAATTTTTTGGTTTGCTATAATAACCCCTAGATCACGTTTTACGCTAAAGAGCAATAACTTTGATCCTACTGAGTCTTAGAGAGTGGTTTTAGCACATAAAGTCAGCACAAGATTCGTTAGACGTTATCCTGAACAGCTTCTGCATTGGATTTTACATTCGCTATTACATACAGGTATGGTATAATTACAAGACATCCGAGAACTTCTAGAGCCGCTTTGCGGGAGTTGTAAACTGTGCATATTAGCACACGTCACTGCCTCTTGCAGCCAGTAACAATTTTCAATATGTAAAAATAAATGTTTTGGTTTGCTATATTAACCCCTAAATCACGTTTTAAGGCTAAAGAGGCATAACTTTGATCCTACAAAGTCTTAGAGAGTGTTTTTAGCACATAAAGTCAGGACAAAATGCGTTAAACGTTAGCCTGAGCAGCTTCCGAATTGGATTTTACATTCGCTATTACATACAGGTATGGTATAATTACAAGACATCCGAGAACTTCTAGAGCCGCTTCGCGGGAGTTGTAAACTTTGCATATTAGCACACGTCACTGCCTCATGCACCCAGTAACAATTTTCAATATGTAAAAATAAATTCTTTGGTTCGCTATAATAACCCCTAGATCACGTTTTAACGCTAAAGAAACACAACTTTCATCCTACTGAGTCTTAGAGAGTGGTTTTAGCACATAAAGTCAGCACAAGATTCGCTAGACGTTATCCTGTACAGCTTCTGCATTGGATTTTACATTCGCTATTACATACAGGTATGGTATAACTACAAGCCATCTAAGAACTTCTAGAACCGATTTCTGGGAGTTGTAAAATGTGCATATTAGCACAAGTAACTGCCTCATGCACCCAGTAACAATTTTCAATATGTAAAAAAAAAATTTGGGGCGCTATAATTACCCCTAGATCACGTTTTAACGCTAAAGAAATACAACTTTGATCCTACTGAGTCTTAGAGAGAGGTTTTAGCACATAAAGTCAGCACAAGATTCGTTAGACGTTATCCTGAACAGCTTCTGCATTGGATTTTACATTCGCTATTACATACAGGTATGGTATAATTACAAGACATCCGAGAACTTTTAGAGCCGCTTTGCGGGAGTTGTAAACTGTGCATATTAGCACACGTCACTGCCTCATGCACCCAGTAACAATTTTCAATATGTAAAAATAAATGCTTTGGTTCGCTATAATAACCCCTAAATCACGTTTTAACGCTAAAGAGACATATCTTTAATCCTACTAAGTCTTAGAGAGTGTTTTTAGCACATAAAGTCAGCACAAAATGCGTTAAACGTTAGCCTGAGCAGCTTCTGCATTGGATTTTACATTCGCTATTATATACAGGTATGGTATAATTACAAGACATCCGAGAACTTCTAGAGCCGCTTCGCGGGAGTTGTAAACTTTGCATATTAGCACACGTCACTGCCTCATGCACCCAGTAACAATTTTCAATATGTAAAAATAAATTTTTTGGTTCGCTATAATAAACCCTAGATCACGTTTTAACGCTAAAGAGACAAAACTTTGATCTTACTGAGTCTTAGAGAGTGGTTTTAGCACATAAAGTCAGCACAAAATTCGTTCGACGTTATCCTGAACAGTTTCTGCATTAGATTTTACATTTGCTATTACATACAGGTATGGTATAATTACAAGACATCAGAGAACTTCTAGAGCCGCTTCGCGGGAGTTGTAAACTTTGCATATTAGCACACGTCACTGCCTCATGCAGCCAGTAACAATTTTCAATATGTAAAAATAAATGTTTTGGTTCGCTATAATAACCCCTAGATCACGTTTTACGCTAAAGAGCAACAAATTTGATCCTACTGAGTCTTAGAGAGTGGTTTTAGCACATAAAGTCAGCACAAGATTCGGTAGACGTTATCCTGAACAGCTTCTGCATTGGATTTTACATTTGCTATTACATACAGGTATGGTATAATTACAAGACATCCGAGAACTTCTAAAGCCGCTTTGCGGGAGTTGTAAACTGTAACTATTAGCACACGTCACTGCCTCATGCAGCCAGTAACAATTTTCAATATGTAAAAATAAATGTTTTGGTTAGCTATAATAACCCCTAAATCACGTTTTAACGCTAAAGAGACATAGCTTTGATACTACTAAGTCTTAGAGAGTGTTTTTAGCACATAAAGTCAGCGCAAAATGCGTTAAACGTTAGCCTGAGCAGCTTCTGCATTGGATTTTACATTCGCTATTACATACAGGTATGGTATAATTACAAGACATCCGAGAACTTCTAGAGCCGCTTCGCGGGAGTTGTAAACTTTGTATATTAGCACACGTCACTGCCTCATGCACGCAGTAACAATTTTCAATATGTAAAAATAAATTTTTTGGTTCGCTATAATAACCCCTAGATCACGTTTTAACGCTAAAGAAATACAACTTTGATCCTACTGAGTCTTAGAGAGTGGTTTTAGGACATAAAGTCAGCACAAAATTCGTTCGACTTATCCTGAACAGTTTCTGCATTAGATTTTACATTTGCTATTACATACAGGTATGGTATAATTACAAGACATCCGAGAATTTCTAGAGCCGCTTCGCGGGAGTTGTAAACTTTGCATATTAGCACACGTCACTGCCTCATGCAACCAGTAACAATTTTCAATGTGTAAAAATAAATGTTTTGGTTCGCTATAATAACCCCTATATCACGTTTTACGCTAAAGAGACACAACTTTGATCCTACTGAGTCTTAGAGAGTCGTTTTAGCACATAAAGTCGGCACAAAATTCGTTTGACGTTATCGTGAACATCTTCTGCATTGGATTTTACATTCGCTATTACATACTGGTATAGTACAATTACAAGACAACCAAGAACTTCTAAAACCGCTTCGCGGGAGTTGTATACTGAGCATATTAGCACACGTAACTGAATCATCCACCAAGTAACAATTATGAAGATTTAAAAATAAATTTTTGGGGCGTTATAGTAACCCCTATATCACGTTTTACGCTAAAGAGACACAACTGCATATTAGCACACGTCACTGCCTCATGCAGCCAGTAACAATTTTCAATATGTAAAAATAAATGTTTTGGTTCGCTATAATAACCCCTAGATCACGTTTTACTCTAAAGAGCAACAACTTTGATCCTACTGAGTCTTACAGAGTGGTTTTAGTACATAAAGTCGGCACAAAATTCGTTTGACGTTATCCTGAACATCTTCTGCATTGGATTTTACATTCGCTATATTAACCCCTAAATCACGTTTTAACGCTGAAGAGACACAACTTTGATCCTACAGAGTCTTAGAGAGTGGTTTTAGCACATAAAGTCACCACAAAATGCGTTAAACGTTAGCCTGAGCAGCTTCTGCATTGGTGTTTACATTCGCTATTACAAACAGGTATGGTATAATTAGAAGACATCCGAGAACTTCTAGAGCCGCTTCGCGGGAGTTGTACAATGTTCATATTAGTACACGTAACTGCCTCATGCACCCAGTAACAATGTTCAATATTTAAAATAATTTTTTTTGGGGCGCTGTAATAACCCCTAGATCACGTTTTAACGCTAAAGAGACACAACTTTGATCCTACTGAGTCTTAGAGAGTGGTTTTAAGAAACCTAATTACCACAAAATGCGTTAAACGTTAGCCTGAGCAGCTTCCGCATTGGATTTTACATTCGCTATTTCATACAGGTATGGTATAATTACAAGACATCCGAGAACTTCTAGAGCCGCTTCGCGGGAGTTGTAAACTTTGCATATTAGCACACGTCACTGCCTCATGCACCCACTAACAATTTTCAATATGTAAAAATAAATTTTTTGGTTTGCTATAATAACCCCTAGATCACGTTTTACGCTAAAGAGCAATAACTTTGATCCTACTGAGTCTTAGAGAGTGGTTTTAGCACATAAAGTCAGCACAAGATTCGTTAGACGTTATCCTGAACAGCTTCTGCATTGGATTTTACATTCGCTATTACATACAGGTATGGTATAATTACAAGACATCCGAGAACTTCTAGAGCCGCTTTGCGGGAGTTGTAAACTGTGCATATTAGCACACGTCACTGCCTCTTGCAGCCAGTAACAATTTTCAATATGTAAAAATAAATGTTTTGGTTTGCTATATTAA
Organism: Agriotes lineatus; assembly: GCA_940337035.1. Lineage (NCBI taxonomy): Eukaryota > Metazoa > Arthropoda > Insecta > Coleoptera > Elateridae > Agriotes > Agriotes lineatus. The sequence goes on from CALNHX010006186.1 coordinate 25,484, forward strand.
CCCCTAAATCACGTTTTAAGGCTAAAGAGGCATAACTTTGATCCTACAAAGTCTTAGAGAGTGTTTTTAGCACATAAAGTCAGGACAAAATGCGTTAAACGTTAGCCTGAGCAGCTTCCGAATTGGATTTTACATTCGCTATTACATACAGGTATGGTATAATTACAAGACATCCGAGAACTTCTAGAGCCGCTTCGCGGGAGTTGTAAACTTTGCATATTAGCACACGTCACTGCCTCATGCACCCAGTAACAATTTTCAATATGTAAAAATAAATTCTTTGGTTCGCTATAATAACCCCTAGATCACGTTTTAACGCTAAAGAAACACAACTTTCATCCTACTGAGTCTTAGAGAGTGGTTTTAGCACATAAAGTCAGCACAAGATTCGCTAGACGTTATCCTGTACAGCTTCTGCATTGGATTTTACATTCGCTATTACATACAGGTATGGTATAACTACAAGACATCCGAGAATTTCTAGAGCCGCTTCGCGGGAGTTGTAAACTTTGCATATTAGCACACGTCACTGCCTCATGCAACCAGTAACAATTTTCAATGTGTAAAAATAAATGTTTTGGTTCGCTATAATAACCCCTATATCACGTTTTACGCTAAAGAGACACAACTTTGATCCTACTGAGTCTTAGAGAGTCGTTTTAGCACATAAAGTCGGCACAAAATTCGTTTGACGTTATCGTGAACATCTTCTGCATTGGATTTTACATTCGCTATTACATACAGGTATGGTATAATTACAAGACATCCAAGAACTTCTAGAACCGCTTCGCGAGAGTTGTAAACTGTGCATATTAGTACACGTCACTGCCTCATGCAGCCAGTAACAATTTTCAATATGTAAAAATAAATGTTTTGGTTCGCTATAATAACCCCTAGATGACGTTTTACGCTAAAGAGCAACAACTTTGATCCTACTGAGTCTTAGAGAGTGGTTTTAGGACATAAAGTCAGCACAAAATTCGTTCGACTTATCCTGAACAGTTTCTGCATTAGATTTTACATTTGCTATTACATACAGGTATGGTATAATTACAAGACATCCGAGAATTTCTAGAGCCGCTTCGCGGGAGTTGTAAACTTTGCATATTAGCACACGTCACTGCCTCATGCAACCAGTAACAATTTTCAATGTGTAAAAATAAATGTTTTGGTTCGCTATAATAACCCCTATATCACGTTTTACGCTAAAGAGACACAACTTTGATCCTACTGAGTCTTAGAGAGTCGTTTTAGCACATAAAGTCGGCACAAAATTCGTTTGACGTTATCGTGAACATCTTCTGCATTGGATTTTACATTCGCTATTACATACAGGTATGGTATAATTACAAGACATCCAAGAACTTCTAGAACCGCTTCGCGAGAGTTGTAAACTGTGCATATTAGTACACGTCACTGCCTCATGCAGCCAGTAACAATTTTCAATATGTAAAAATAAATGTTTTGGTTCGCTATAATAACCCCTAGATGACGTTTTACGCTAAAGAGCAACAACTTTGATCCTACTGAGTCTTAGAGAGTGGTTTTAGCACATAAAGTCAGCACAAAATTCGTTCGACGTTATTCTGAACAGTTTCTGCATTAGATTTTACATTTGCTATTACATACAGGTATGGTATAATTACAAGACATCAGAGAACTTCTAGAGCCGCTTCGCGGGAGTTGTAAACTTTGCATATTAGCACACGTCACTGCCTCATGAAGCCAGTAACAATTTTCAATATGTAAAAATAAATGTTTTGGTTCGCTATAATAACCCCTAGATCACGTTTTACGCTAAAGAGCAACAACTTTGATCCTACTGAGTCTTAGAGAGTGGTTTTAGCACATAAAGTCAGCACAAGATTCGGTAGACGTTATCCTGAACAGCTTCTGCATTGGATTTTACATTCGCTATTACATACAGGTATGGTATAATTACAAGACATCCGAGAACTTCTAGAGCCGCTTTGCGGGAGTTGTAAACTGTGCATATTAGCACACGTCACTGCCTCATGCAGCCAGTAACAATTTTCAAAATGTAAAAATAAATGTTTTGGTTCGCTATAATAACCCCTAATCACGTTTTAACGCTAAAGAGACATAACTTTGGTCCTACTAAGTCTTAGAGAGTGTTTTTAGCACATAAAGTCAGCACAAAATGCGTTAAACGTTCGCCTGAGCAGCTTCTGCATTGGATTTTACATTCGCTATTACATACAGGTATGGTATAACTACAAGCCATCTAAGAATTTCTAGAACCGATTTCTGGGAGTTGTAAATTGTGCATATTAGCACACGTAACTGCCTCATGCACCCAGAAACAATTCTCAATATGTAAAAAAAAATTTTGGGGCGCTATAATAACCCCTAGATCACGTTTTAACGCTAAAGAAATACAACTTTGATCCTACTGAGTCTTAGAGAGAGGTTTTAGCACATAAAGTCAGCACAAGATTCGTTAGACGTTATCCTGAACAGCTTCTGCATTGGATTTTACATTCGCTATTACATACAGGTATGGTATAATTACAAGACATCCGAGAACTTCTAGAGCCGCTTTGCGGGAGTTGTAAACTGTAAATATTAGCACACGTCACTGCCTCATGCAGCCAGTAACAATTTTCAATATGTAAAAATAAATGTTTTGGTTCGCTATAATAACCCCTAAATCACGTTTTAACGCTAAAGAGACATAACTTTGATCCTACTAAGTCTTAGAGAGTGTTTTTAGCACATAAAGTCAGCGCAAAATGCGTTAAACGTTAGCCTGAGCAGCTTCCGCATTGGATTTTACATTCGCTATTACATACAGGTATGGTATAATTACAAGACATCCGAAAACTTCTAGAGCCGCTTCGCGGGAGTTGTAAACTTTGCATATTAGCACACGTCACTGCCTCATGCACCCAGTAACAATTTTCAATATGTAAAAATAAATTTTTTGGTTCGCTATAATAACCCCTAGATCACGTTTTAACGCTAAAGAGACATAACTTTGATCCTACTGAGTCTTAGAGAGTGGGTTTAGCACATAAAGTCAGCACAAAATTCATTCGACTTATCCTGAACAGTTTCTGCATTAGATTTTACATTTGCTATTACATACAGGTATGGTATAATTACAAGACATCCGAGAATTTCTAGAGCCGCTTCGCGGGAGTTGTAAAATTTGCATATTAGCAAACGTCACTGCCTCATGCAGCCAGTAACAATTTTCAATATGTAAAAATAAATGTTTTGGTTCGCTATAATAACCCCTAGATCACGTTTTACGCTAAAGAGCAACAACTTTGATCCTACTGAGTCTTAGAGAGTGGTTTTAGCACATAAAGTCAGCACAAGATTCGTTAGACGTTATCCTGAACAGCTTCTGCATTGGATTTTACATTCGCTATTACATACAGGTATGGTATAATTACAAGACATCAGAGAACTTCTAGAGCCGCTTCGCGGGAGTTGTAAACTTTGCATATTAGCACACGTCACTGCCTCATGCACCCAGTAACAATTTTCAATATGTAAAAATAAATTTTTTGGTTCGCTATAATAAACCCTAGATCACGTTTTAACGCTAAAGAGACAAAACTTTGATCTTACTGAGTCTTAGAGAGTGGTTTTAGCACATAAAGTCAGCACAAAATTCGTTCGACGTTTTCCTGAACAGTTTCTACATTAGATTTTACAATTGCTATTACATACAGGTATATTATAATTACAAGACATCAGAGAACTTCTAGAGCCGCTTCGCGGGAGTTGTAAACTTTGCATATTAGCACACGTCACTGCCTCATGCAGCCAGTAACAATTTTCAATTTGTAAAAATATATGTTTTGGTCGCTATAATAACCCCTAGATCACGTTTTACGCTAAAGATCAACAACTTTGATCCTACTGAGTCTTAGAGAGTGGTTTTAGCACATAAAGTCAGCACAAGATTCGGTAGACGTTATCCTGAACAGCTTCTGCATTGGATTTTACATTCGCTATTACATACAGGTATGGTATAATTACAAGACATCCGAGAACTTCTAGAGCCGCTTTGCGGGAGTTGTAAACTGTGCATATTAGCACACGTCACTGCCTCATGCAGCCAGTAACAATTTTCAATATGCAAAAATAAATGTTTTGGTTCGCTATAATAACCCCTAATCACGTTTTAACGCTAGAGAGACATAACTTTGATTCTACTAAGTCTTAGAGAGTGTTTTTAGCACATAAAGTCAGCACAAAATGCGTTAAACGTTAGCCTGAGCAGAATCTGCATTGGATTTTACATTCGCTATTACATACAGGTATGGTATAATTACAAGACATCCGAGAACTTCTAGAGCCGCTTCGCGGGAGATGTAAACTGTGCATATTAGCACACGTAACTGCCTCATGCACCCAGTAACAATTTTCAATATCTAAAAATAAATTTTTGGGGCGCTATAAAAACCTCTAGATCACATTTTAACGCTAAAGAGATACAACTTTGATCGTACTGAGTCTTAGAGATTGGTTTTAGCACATAAAGACACTATATAACGCGATAGACGTTAGCCTGACCAACTTCTGCATTGGATTTTACATTCGCTATTACATGCTGGTATGGTATAATTACAAGACATCCAAGAGCTTCTAGAACCGCTTCGGGGGAATTGTAAACTGTGCATATGAGCACCCGTAACTGCCTCATGCACCAAGTAACAATTATCAAAATGTAAAAATAAATTTTTGGGGCGCTATAGTAACCCCTAGATCACGTTTTAAGCTAAAGAAACACAACTTCGATCCTACTGAGTCTTAGAGAGTGGTTTTAGCACATAAAGTCAGCACAAGATTCGTTAGACGTTATCCTGTACAGCTTCTGCATTGGATTTTACATTCGCTATTACATACAGGTATGGTATAATTACAAGACATCCGAGAACTTCTAGAGCCGCTTTGCGGGAGTTGTAAACTGTGCATATTAGCACACGTCACTGCCTCATGCAGCCAGTAACAATTTTCAATATGCAAAAATAAATTTTTTGGTTCGCTATAATAACCCCTAGATCACGTTTTAACGCTAAAGAGACATAACTTTGATCCTACTGAGTCTTAGAGAGTGGGTTTAGCACATAAAGTCAGCACAAAATTCGTTCGACTTATCCTGAACAGTTTCTGCATTAGATTTTACATTTGCTATTACATACAGGTATGGTATAATTACAAGACATCCGAGAATTTCTAGAGCCGCTTCGCGGGAGTTGTAAAATTTGCATATTAGCAAACGTCACTGCCTCATGCAGCCAGTAACAATTTTCAATATGTAAAAATAAATGTTTTGGTTCGCTATAATAACCCCTAGATCACGTTTTACGCTAAAGAGCAATAACTTTGATCCTACTGAGTCTTAGAGAGTGGTTTTAGCACATAAAGTCAGCACAAGATTCGTTAGACGTTATCCTGAACAGCTTCTGCATTGGATTTTACATTCGCTATTACATACAGGTATGGTATAATTACAAGACATCCGAGAACTTCTAGAGCCGCTTTGCGGGAGTTGTAAACTGTGCATATTAGCACACGTCACTGCCTCATGCAGCCAGTAACAATTTTCAATATGCAAAAATAAATGTTTTGGTTCGCTATAATAACCCCTAATCACGTTTTAACGCTAGAGAGACATAACTTTGATCCTACTAAGTCTTAGAGAGTGTTTTTAGCACATAAAGTCTGCACAAAATGCGTTAAACGTTAGCCTGAGCAGAATCTGCATTGGATTTTACATTCGCTATTACATACAGGTATGGTATAATTACAAGACATCCGAGAACTTCTAGAGCCGCTTCGCGGGAGATGTAAACTGTGCATATTAGCACACGTAACTGCCTCATGCACCCAGTAACAATTTTCAATATCTAAAAATAAATTTTTGGGGCGCTATAAAAACCTCTAGATCACATTTTAACGCTAAAGAGATACAACTTTGATCGTACTGAGTCTTAGAGATTGGTTTTAGCACATAAAGACACTATATAACGCGATAGACGTTAGCCTGACCAACTTCTGCATTGGATTTTACATTCGCTATTACATACTGGTATGGTATAATTACAAGACATCCAAGAGCTTCTAGAACCGCTTCGGGGGAATTGTAAACTGTGCATATGAGCACCCGTAACTGCCTCATGCACCAAGTAACAATTATCAAAATGTAAAAATAAATTTTTGGGGCGCTATAGTAACCCCTAAATCACGTTTTAAGTTAAAGAAACACATCTTTGATCCTACTGAGTCTTAGAGAGTGGTTTTAGCACATAAAGTCAGCACAAGATTCGTTAGACGTTATCCTGTACAGCTTCTGCATTGGATTTTATGTTCGCTATTACATACAGGTATGGTATAACTACAAGCCATCTAAGAACTTCTAGAACCGATTTCTGGGAGTTGTAAATTGTGCATATTAGCACACGTAACTGCCTCATGCACCCAGTAACAATTCTCAATATGTAAAAAAAAATTTTGGGGCGCTATAATAACCCCTAGATCACGTTTTAACGCTAAAGAGACATAACTTTGATCCTACTGAGTCTTAGAGAGTGTGTTTAGCACATAAAGTCAGCACAAAATGCGTTAAACGTTAGCCTGAGCAGCTTCTGCATTGGATTTTACATTCGCTATTACATACAGGTATGGTATAATTACAAGACATCCGAGAACTTCTAGAGCCGCTTCGCGGGAGTTGTATACTTTGCATATTAGCACACGTCACTGCCTCATGCAGCCAGTAACAATTTTCAATATGTAAAAATATATGTTTTGGTTCGCTATAATAACACCTAGATCACGTTTTACGCTAAAGAGCAACAACTTTGATCCTACTGTGTCTTAGAGAGTGGTTTTAGCACATAAAGTCAGCACAAGATTCGGTAGACGTTATCCTGAACAGCTTCTGCATTGGATTTTACATTCGCTATTACATACAGGTATGGTATAATTACAAGACATCCGAGAACTTCTAGAGCCGCTTTGCGGGAGTTGTAAACTGTGCATATTAGCACACGTCACTGCCTCATGCAGCCAGTAACAATTTTCAATATGTAAAAATAAATGTTTTGGTTCGCTATAATAACCCCTAATCACGTTTTAACGCTAAAGAGACCTAACTTTGATCCTACTAAGTCTTAGAGAGTGTTTTTAGCACATAAAGTCAATACAAAATGCGTTAAACGTTAGCCTGAGCAGCTTCTGCATTGGATTTTACATTCGCTATTACATACAGGTATGGTATAACTACAAGCCATCTAAGAACTTCTAGAACCGATTTCTGGGAGTTGTAAATTGTGCATATTAGCACACGTAACTGCCTCATGCACCCAGAAACAATTCTCAATATGTAAAAAAAAATTTTGGGGCGCCATAATAACCCCTAGATCACGTTTTAACGCTAAAGAAATACAACTTTGATCCTACTGAGTCTTAGAGAGTGGTTTTAGCACATAAAGTCAGCACAAAATTCGTTCGACTTATCCTGAACAGTTTCTGCATTAGATTTTACATTTGCTATTACATACAGGTATGGTATAATTACAAGACATCCGAGAATTTCTAAAGCCGCTTCGCGGGAGTTGTAAACTTTGCATATTAGCAGACGTCACTGCCTCATGCAGCCAGTAACAATTTTCAATATGTAAAAATAAATGTTTTGGTTCGCTATAATAACCCCTAGATCACGTTTTACGCTAAAGAGCAACAACTTTGATCCTACTGAGTCTTAGAGAGTGGTTTTAGAACATAAAGTCAGCACAAAATGCGTTAAACGTTAGCCTGAGCAGCTTCTGCATTGGATTTTACATTCGCTATTACATACAGGTATGGTATAATTACAATACATCCGAGAACTTCTAGAGCCGCTTCGCGGGAGATGTAAACTGTGCATATTAACACACGTAACTGCCTCATGCACCCAGTAACAATTTTCAATATCTAAAAATAAATTTTTGGGGCGCTATAAAAACCTCTAGATCACATTTTAACGCTAAAGAGATACAACTTTGATCCTACTGAGTCTTAGAGATTGGTTTTAGCACATAAAGACACTATATAACACGTTAAACGTTAGCCTGACCAACTTCTGCATTGGATTTTACATTCGCTATTACATGCTGGTATGGTATAATTACAACACATCCAAGAGCTTCTAGAACCGCTTCGGGGAATTGTAAACTGTGCATATGAGCACCCGTAACTGCCTCATGCACCAAGTAACAATTATCAAAATGTAAAAATAAATTTTTGGGGAGCTATAGTAACCCCTAGATCACGTTTTAAGCTAAAGAAACACAACTTTGATCCTACTGAGTCTTAGAGAGTGGTTTTAGCACATAAAGTCAGCACAAGATTCGTTAGACGTTATCCTGTACAGCTTCTGCATTGGATTTTACGTTCGCTATTACATACAGGTATGGTATAACTACAAGCCATCTAAGAACTTCTAGAACCGATTTCTGGGAGTTGTAAATTGTGCATATTAGCACACGTAACTGCCTCATGCACCCAGTAACAATTCTCAATATGTAAAAAAAAAAATTGGGGCGCTATAATAACCCCTAGATCACGTTTTAACGCTAAAGAGACATAACTTTGATCCTACTGAGTCTTAGAGAGTGTTTTTAGCACATAAAGTCAGCACAAAATGCGTTAAACGTTAGCCTGAGCAGCTTCTGCATTGGATTTTACATTCGCTATTACATACAGGTATGGTATAATTACAAGACATCCGGGAACTTCTAGAGCCGCTTCGCGGGAGTTGTAAACTTTGCATATTAGCACACGTCACTGCCTCATGCACCCAGTAACAATTTTCAATATGTAAAAATAAATTTTTTGGTTCGCTATAATAAAATCTAGATCACGTTTTAACGCTAAAGAGACAAAACTTTGATCTTACTGAGTCTTAGAGAGTGGTTTTAGGACATAAAGTCAGCACAAAATTCGTTCGACGTTATCCTGAACAGCTTCTGCATTAGATTTTACATTTGCTATTACATACAGGTATGGTATAATTACAAGACATCAGAGAACTTCTAGAGCCGCTTCGCGGGAGTTGTAAACTTTGCATATTAGCACACGTCACTGCCTCATGCAGCCAGTAACAATTTTCAATATGTAAAAATAAATGTTTTGGTTCGCTATAATAACCCCTAGATCACGTTTTACGCTAAAGAGCAACAACTTTGATCCTACTGAGTCTTAGAGAGTGGTTTTAGCACATAAAGTCAGCACAAGATTCGGTAGACGTTATCCTGAACAGCTTCTGCATTGGATTTTACATTCGCTATTACATACAGGTATGGTATAATTACAAGACATCCGAGAACTTCTAGAGCCGCTTTGCGGGAGTTGTAAACTGTGCATATTAGCACACGTCACTGCCTCATGCAGCCAGTAACAATTTTCAATATGTAAAAATAAATGTTTTGGTTCGCTATAATAACCCCTAATCACGTTTTAACGCTAAAGAGACATAACTTTGATCCTACTAAGTCTTAGAGAGTGTTTTTAGCACATAAAGTCAGCACAAAATGCGTTAAACGATAGCCTGAGCAGCTTCTGCATTGGATTTTACATTCGCTATTACATACAGGTATGGTATAACTACAAGCCATCTAAGAACTTCTAGAACCGATTTCTGGGAGTTGTAAATTGTGCATATTAGCACACGTAACTGCCTCATGCACCCAGAAACAATTCTCAATATGTAAAAAAAAATTTTGGGGCGCTATAATAACCCCTAGATCACGTTTTAACGCTAACGAGACATAACTTTGATCCTACTGAGTCATAGAGAGTGTTTTTAGCACATAAAGTCAGCGCAAAATGCGTTAAACGTTAGCCTGAGCAGCTTCCGCATTGGATTTTACATTCGCTATTACATACAGGTATGGTATAATTACAAGACATCCGAGAACTTCTAGAGCCGCTTCGCGGGAGTTGTAAACTTTGCATATTAGCACACGTCACTGCCTCATGCACGCAGTAACAATTTTCAATATGTAAAAATAAATTTTTTGGTTCGCTATAATAACCCCTGGATCACGTTTTAACGCTAAAGAGACATAACTTTGATCCTACTGAGTCTTAGAGAGTGTTTTTAGCACATAAAGTCAGCACAAAATGCGCAAAACGTTAGCCTGAGCAGCTTCTGCATTGGATTTTACATTCGCTATTACATACAGGTATGGTATAATTACAAGACATCCGAGAACTTCTAGAGCCGCTTCGCGGGAGTTGTAAACTTTGCATATTAGCACACGTCACTGCCTCATGCACGCAGTAACAATTTTCAATATGTAAAAATAAATTTTTTGGTTCGCTATAATAACCCCTGGATCACGTTTTAACGCTAAAGAAATACAACTTTGATCCTACTGAGTCTTAGAGAGTGGTTTTAGCACATAAAGTCAGCACAAAATTCGTTCGACTTATCCTGAACAGTTTCTGCATTAGATTTTACATTTGCTATTACATACAGGTATGGTATAATTACAAGACATCCGAGAATTTCTAGAGCCGCTTCGCGGGAGTTGTAAACTTTGCATATTAGCACACGTCACTGCCTCATGCAGCCAGTAACATTTTTCAATATGTAAAAATAAATGTTTTGGTTCGCTATAATAACCCCTAGATCACGTTTTACGCTAAAGAGCAACAACTTTGATCCTACTGAGTCTTAGAGAGTGGTTTTAGCACATAAAGTCAGCACAAGATTCGTTAGACGTTATCCTGAACAGCTTCTGCATTGGATTTTACATTCGCTATTACATACAGGTATGGTATAATTACAAGACATCCGAGAACTTCTAGAGCCGCTTCGCGGGAGTTGTAAACTTTGCATATTAGCACACGTCACTGCCTCATGCACGCAGTAACAATTTTCAATATGTAAAAATAAATTTTTTGGTTCGCTATAATAACCCCTGGATCACGTTTTAACGCTAAAGAGACATAACTTTGATCCTACTGAGTCTTAGAGAGTGTTTTTAGCACATAAAGTCAGCACAAAATGCGCAAAACGTTAGCCTGAGCAGCTTCTGCATTGGATTTTACATTCGCTATTACATACAGGTATGGTATAATTACAAGACATCCGAGAACTTCTAGAGCCGCTTCGCGGGAGTTGTAAACTTTGCATATTAGCACACGTCACTGCCTCATGCACGCAGTAACAATTTTCAATATGTAAAAATAAATGTTTTGGTTCGCTATAATAACCCCTAATCACGTTTTAACGCTAGAGAGACATAACTTTGATCCTACTAAGTCTTAGAGAGTGTTTTTAGCACATAAAGTCAGCACAAAATGCGTTAAACCTTAGCCTGAGCAGCTTCTGCATTGGATTTTACATTCGCTATTACATACAGGTATGGTATAATTACAATACATCCGAGAACTTCTAGAGCCGCTTCGCGGGAGATGTAAACTGTGCATATTAACACACGTAACTGCCTCATGCAGCCAGTAACAATTTTCAATATCTAAAAATAAATTTTTGGGGCGCTATAAAAACCTCTAGATCACATTTTAACGCTAAAGAGATACAACTTTGATCCTACTGAATCTTAGAGATTGGTTTTAGCACATAAAGACACTATATAACGCGTTAGACGTTAGCCTGACCAACTTCTGCATTGGATTTTACATTCGCTATTACATGCTGGTATGGTATAATTACAAGACATCCAAGAGCTTCTAGAACCGCTTCGGGGGAATTGTAAACTGTGCATATGAGCACCCGTAACTGCCTCATGCACCAAGTAACAATTATCAAAATGTAAAAATAAATTTTTGGGGCGCTATAGTAACCCCTAGATCACGTTTTAAGCTAAAGAAACACAACTTTGATCCTACTGAGTCTTAGAGAGTGGTTTTAGCACATAAAGTCAGCACAAGATTCGTTAGACGATATCCTGTACAGCTTCTGCATTGGATTTTACGTTCGCTATTACATAAAGGTATGGTATAATTACAAGACATCAGAGAACTTCTAGAGCCGCTTCGCGGGAGTTGTAAACTTTGCATATTAGCACACGTCACTGCCTCATGCAGCCAGTAACAATTTTCAATATGTAAAAATAAATGTTTTGGTTCGCTATAATAACCCCTAATCACGTTTTAACGCTAAAGAGACATAACTTTGATCCTACTAAGTCTTAGAGAGTGTTTTTAGCACATAAAGTCAGCACAAAATGCGTTAAACGATAGCCTGAGCAGCTTCTGCATTGGATTTTACATTCGCTATTACATAAAGGTATGGTATAATTACAAGACATCAGAGAACTTCTAGAGCCGCTTCGCGGGAGTTGTAAACTTTGCATATTAGCACACGTGACTGCCTCATGCAGCCAGTAACAATTTTCAATATGTAAAAATAAATGTTTTGGTTCGCTATAATAACCCCTAATCACGTTTTAACGCTAAAGAGACATAACTTTGATCCTACTAAGTCTTAGAGAGTGTTTTTAGCACATAAAGTCAGCACAAAATGCGTTAAACGATAGCCTGAGCAGCTTCTGCATTGGATTTTACATTCGATATTACATACAGGTATGGTATAACTACAAGCCATCTAAGAACTTCTAGAACCGATTTCTGGGAGTTGTAAATTGTGCATATTAGCACACGTAACTGCCTCATGCAACCAGAAACAATTCTCAATATGTAAAAAAAAATTTTGGGGCGCTATAATAACCCCTAGATCACGTTTTAACGCTAACGAGACATAACTTTGATCCTACTGAGTCTTAGAGAGTGTTTTTAGCACATAAAGTCAGCGCAAAATGCGTTAAACGTTAGCCTGAGCAGCTTTCGCATTGGATTTTACATTCGCTATTACATACAGGTATGGTATAATTACAAGACATCCGAGAACTTTTAGAGCCGCTTCGCGGGAGTTGTAAACTTTGCATATTAGCACACGTCACTGCCTCATGCACGCAGTAACAATTTTCAATATGTAAAAATAAATTTTTTGGTTCGCTATAATAACCCCTAGATCACGTTTTAACGCTAAAGAAATACAACTTTGATCCTACTGAGTCTTAGAGAGTGGTTTTAGCACATAAAGTCAGCACAAAATTCGTTCGACTTATCCTGAACAGTTTCTGCATTAGATTTTACATTTGCTATTACATACAGGTATGGTATAATTACAAGACATCCGAGAATTTCTAGAGCCGCTTCGCGGGAGTTGTAAACTTTGCATATTAGCACACGTCACTGCCTCATGCAGCCAGTAACAATTTTCAATATGTAAAAAAAATTTTTTGGTTCGCTATAATAACCCCTAGATCACGTTTTAACGCTAAAGAGACATAACTTTGATCCTACTGAGTCTTAGAGGGTGTTTTTAGCACATAAAGTCAGCACAAAATGCGTAAAACGTTAGCCTGAGCAGCTTCTGCATTGGATTTTACATTCGCTATTACATACAGGTATGGTATAATTACAAGACATCCGAGAACTTCTAGAGCCGCTTCGCGGGAGTTGTAAACTTTGCATATTAGCACACGTCACTGCCTCATGCACGCAGTAACAATTTTCAATATGTAAAAATAAATTTTTTGGTTCGCTATAATAACCCCTAGATCACGTTTTAACGCTAAAGAAGTACAACTTTGATCCTACTGAGTCTTAGAGAGTGGTTTTAGCACATAAAGTCAGCACAAAATTCGTTCGACTTATCCTGAACAGTTTCTGCATTAGATTTTACATTTGCTATTACATACAGGTATGGTATAATTACAAGACATCCGAGAATTTCTAGAGCCGCTTCGCGGGAGTTGTAAACTTTGCATATTAGCACACGTCACTGCCTCATGCAGCCAGTAACAATTTTCAATATGTAAAAATAAATGTTTTGGTTCGCTATAATAACCCCTAGATCACGTTTTACGCTAAAGAGCAACAACTTTGATCCTACTGAGTCTTAGAGAGTGGTTTTAGCACATAAAGTCAGCACAAGATTCGTTAGACGTTATCCTGAACAGCTTCTGCATTGGATTTTACATTCGCTATTACATACAGGTATGGTATAATTACAAGACATCCGAGAACTTCTAGAGCCGCTTTGCGGGAGTTGTAAACTGTGCATATTAGCACACGTCACTGCCTCATGCAGCCACTAACAATTTTCAATATGTAAAAATAAATGTTTTGGTTCGCTATAATAACCCCTAATCACGTTTTAACGCTAGAGAGACATAACTTTGATCCTACTAAGTCTTAGAGAGTGTTTTTAGCACATAAAGTCAGCACAAAATGCGTTAAACGTTAGCCTGAGCAGCTTCTGCATTGGATTTTACATTCGCTATTACATACAGGTATGGTATAATTACAAGACATCCGAGAACTTCTAGAGCCGCTTCGCGGGAGATGTCAACTGTGCATATTAGCACACGTAACTGCCTCATGCACCCAGTAACAATTTTCAATATCTAAAAATAAATTTTTGGGGCGCTATAAAAGCCTCTAGATCACATTTTAACGCTAAAGAGATACAACTTTGATCCTACTGAGTCTTAGAGATTGGTTTTAGCACATAAAGACACTATATAACGCGTTAGACGTTAGCCTGACCAACTTCTGCATTGGATTTTACATTCGCTATTAAATGCTGGTATGGTATAATTACAAGACATCCAAGAGCTTCTAGAACCGCTTCGGGGGAGTTGTAAAATTTGCATATTAGTACCCGTAACTGCCTCATGCACCAAGTAACAATTATCAAAATGTAAAAATAAATTTTTGGGGCGCTATAGTAACCCCTAGATCACGTTTTAAGCTAAAGAAACACAACTTTGATCCTACTGAGTCTTAGAGAGTGGTTTTAGCACATAAAGTCAGCACAAGATTCGTTAGACGTTATCCTGTACAGCTTCTACATTGGATTTTACGTTCGCTATTACATACCGGTATGGAATTACTACAAGCCATCTAAGAACTTCTAGAACCGATTTCTGGGAGTTGTAAATTGTGCATATTAGCACACGTAACTGCCTCATGCACCCAGTAACAATTCTCAATATGTAAAAAAAAATTTTGGGGCGCTATAATAACCCCTAGATCACGTTTTACGCTAAAGAGCAACAACTTTGATCCTACTGAGTCTTAGAGAGTGGTTTTAGCACATAAAGTCAGCACAAGATTCGGTAGACGTTATCCTGAACAGCTTCTGCATTGGATTTTACATTCGCTATTACATACAGGTATGGTATAATTACAAGACATCCGAGAACTTCTAGAGCCGCTTTGCGGGAGTTGTAAACTGTGCATATTAGCACACGTCACTGCCTCATGCAGCCAGTAACAATTTTCAATATGTAAAAATAAATGTTTTGGTTCGCTATAATAACCCCTAATCACGTTTTAACGCTAAAGAGACATAACTTTGATCCTACTAAGTCTTAGAGAGTGTTTTTAGCACATAAAGTCAGCACAAAATGCGTTAAACGTTAGCCTGAGCAGCTTCTGCATTGGATTTTACATTCGCTATTACATACAGGTATGGTATAATTACAAGACATCCGAGAACTTCTAGAGCCGCTTCGCGGGAGATGTAAACTGTGCATATTAGCACACGTAACTGCCTCATGCACCCAGTAACAATTTTCAATATCTAAAAATAAATTTTTGGGGCGCTATAAAAACCTCTAGATCACATTTTAACGCTAAAGAGATACAACTTTGATCCTACTGAGTCTTAGAGATTGGTTTTAGCACATAAAGACACTATATAACGCGTTAGACGTTAGCCTGACCAACTTCTGCATTGGCTTTTACATTCGCTATTACATGCTGGTATGGTATAATTACAAGACATCCAAGAGCTTCTAGAACCGTTTCGGGGGAATTGTAAACTGTGCATATGAGCACCCGTAACTGCCTCATGCACCAAGTAACAATTATCAAAATGTAAAAATAAATTTTTGGGGCGCTATAGTAACCCCTAGATCACGTTTTAAGCTAAAGAAACACAACTTTGATCCTACTGAGTCTTAGAGAGTGGTTTTAGCACATAAAGTCAGCACAAGATTCGTTAGACGTTATCCTGTACAGCTTCTGTATTGGATTTTACGTTTGCTATTACATACAGGTATGGTATAACTACAAGCCATCTAAGAACTTCTAGAACCGATTTCTGAGAGTTGTAAATTGTGCATATTAGCACACGTAACTGCCTCATGCACCCTGTAACAATTCTCGATATGTAAAAAAAAAATTTGGGGCGCTATAATAACCCCTAGATCACGTTTTAACGCTAAAGAGACATAACTTTGATCCTACTGAGTCTTAGAGAGTGTTTTTAGCACATAAAGTCAGCACAAAATGCGTTAAACGTTAGCCTGAGCAGCTTCTGCATTGGATTTTACATTCGCTATTACATACAGGTATGGTATAATTACAAGACATCCGAGAACTTCTAGAGCCGCTTCGCGGGAGTTGTAAACTTTGCATATTAGCACACGTCACTGACTCATGCAGCCAGTAACAATTTTCAAAATGTAAAAATAAATGTTTTGGTTCGCTATAATAACCCCTAGATCCCGTTTTAACGCTAAAGAGACAAAACTTTGATCTTACTGAGTCTTAGAGAGTGGTTTTAGCACATAAAGTCAGCACAAAATTCGTTCGACGTTATCCTGAACAGTTTCTGCATTAGATTTTACATTTGCTATTACATACAGGTATGGTATAATTACAAGACATCAGAGAACTTCTAGAGCCGCTTCGCGGGAGTTGTAAACTTTGCATATTAGCACACGTCACTGACTCATGCAGCCAGTAACAATTTTCAATATGTAAAAATAAATGTTTTGGTTCGCTATAATAACCCCTAGATCACGTTTTACGCTAAAGAGCAACAACTTTGATCCTACTGAGTCTTAGAGAGTGGTTTTAGCACATAAAGTCAGCATAAGATTCGGTAGAAGTTATCCTGAACAGCTTCTGCATTGGATTTTACATTCGCTATTACATACAGGTATGGTATAATTACAAGACATCCGAGAACTTCTAGAGCCGCTTTGCGGGAGTTGTAAACTGTGCATATTAGCACACGTCACTGCCTCATGCAGCCAGTAACAATTTTCAATATGTAAAAATAAATGTTTTGGTTCGCTATAATAACCCCTAATCACGTTTTAACGCTAAAGAGACATAACTTTGATCCTACTAAGTCTTAGAGAGTGTTTTTAGCACATAAAGTCAGCACAAAATACGTTAAACGTTAGCCTGAGCAGCTTCTGCATTGGATTTTACATTCGCTATTACATACAGGTATGGTATAATTACAAGACATCCGAGAACTTCTAAAGCCGCTTTGCGGGAGTTGTAAACTGTAAATATTAGCACACGTCACTGCCTCATGCAGCCAGTAACAATTTTCAATATGTAAAAATAAATGTTTTGGTTCGCTATAATAACCCCTAAATCACGTTTTAACGCTAAAGAGACATAACTTTGATCCTACTAAGTCTTAGAGAGTGTTTTTAGCACATAAAGTCAGCGCAAAATGCGTTAAACGTTAGCCTGAGCAGCTTCCGCATTGGATTTTACATTCGCTATTACATACAGGTATGGTATAATTACAAGACATCCGAGAACTTCTAAAGCCGCTTTGCGGGAGTTGTAAACTGTAAATATTAGCACACGTCACTGCCTCATGCAGCCAGTAACAATTTTCAATATGTAAAAATAAATGTTTTGGTTCGCTATAATAACTCCTAAATCACGTTTTAACGCTAAAGAGACATAACTTTGATCCTACTAAGTCTTAGAGAGTGTTTTTAGCACATAAAGTCAGCGCAAAATGCGTTAAACGTTAGCCTGAGCAGCTTCCGCATTGGATTTTACATTCGCTATTACATACAGGTATGGTATAATTACAAGACATCCGAGAACTTCTAGAGCCGCTTCGCGGGAGTTCTAAACTTTGCATATTAGCACACGTCACTGCCTCATGCACCCAGTAACAATTCTCAATATGTAAAAAAACATTTTGGGGCGCTATAATAACCCCTAGATCACGTTTTAACGCTAAAGAAATACAACTTTGATCCTACTGAGTCTTAGAGAGAGGTTTTAGCACATAAAGTCAGCACAAGATTCGTTAGACGTTATCCTGAACAGCTTCTGCATTGGATTTTACATTCGCTATTACATACAGGTATGGTATAATTACAAGACATCCGAGAACTTCTAAAGCCGCTTTGCGGGAGTTGTAAACTGTAAATATTAGCACACGTCACTGCCTCATGCAGCCAGTAACAATTTTCAATATGTAAAAATAAATGTTTTGGTTCGCTATAATAACCCCTAAATTACCTTTTAACGCTAAAGAGACATAACTTTGATCCTACTAAGTCTTAGAGAGTGTTTTTAGCACATAAAGTCAGCGCAAAATGCGTTAAACGTTAGCCTGAGCAGCTTCCGCATTGGATTTTACATTCGCTATTACATACAGGTATGGTATAATTACAAGACATCCGAGAACTTCTAGAGCCGCTTCGCGGGAGTTCTAAACTTTGCATATTAGCACACGTCACTGCCTCATGCACCCAGTAACAATTTTCAATATGTAAAAATAAATTTTTTGGTTTGCTATAATAACCCCTAGATCACGTTTTAACGCTAAAGAGACATAACTATGATCCTACTGAGTCTTAGAGAGTGTTTTTAGCACATAAAGTCAGCACAAAATGCGTAAAACGTTAGCCTGAGCAGCTTCTGCATTGGATTTTACATTCGCTATTACATACAGGTATGGTATAATTAGAAGACATCCGAGAACTTCTAGAGCCGCTTTGCGGGAGTTGTAAACTGTGCATATTAGCACACGTCACTGCCTCATGCAGCCAGTAACAATTTTCAATATGTAAAAATAAATGTTTTGGTTCGCTATAATAACCCCTAATCACGTTTTAACGCTAACGAGACATAACTTTGATCCTACTAAGTCTTAGAGAGTGTTTTTAGCACATAAAGTCAGCACAAAATGCGTTAAACGTTAGCCTGAGCAGCTTCTGCATTGGATTTTACATTCGCTATTACATACAGGTATGGTATAACTACAAGCCATCTAAGAACTTCTAGAACCGATTTCTGGGAGTTGTAAATTGTGCATATTAGCACACGTAACTGCCTCATGCACCCAGTAACAATTTTCAATATGTAAAAAAAAATTTTGGGGCGCTATAATAACCCTAGATCACGTTTTAACGCTAAGGAAATACAACTTTGATCCTACTGAGTCTTAGAGAGAGGTTTTAGCACATAAAGTCAGCACAAGATTCGTTAGATGTTATCCTGAACAGCTTCTGCATTGGATTTTACATTCGCTATTACATACAGGTATGGTATAATTACAAGACATCCGAGAACTTCTAGAGCCGCTTTGCGGGAGTTGTAAACTGTAAATATTAGCACACGTCACTGCCTCATGCAGCCAGTAACAATTTTCAATATGTAAAAATAAATGTTTTGGTTCGCTATAGTAACCCCTAAATCACGTTTTAACGCTAAAGAGACATAACTTTGATCCTACTAAGTCTTAGAGAGTGTTTTTAGCACATAAAGTCAGCGCAAAATGCGTTAAACGTTAGCCTGAGCAGCTTCCGCATTGAATTTTACATTCGCTATTACATACAGGTATGGTATAATTACAAGACATCCGAGAACTTCTAGAGCCGCTTTGCGGGAGTTGTAAACTGTAAATATTAGCACACGTCACTGCCTCATGCAGCCAGTAACAATTTTCAATATGTAAAAATAAATGTTTTGGTTCGCTATAATAACCCCTAAATCACGTTTTAACGCTAAAGAGACATAACTTTGATCCTACTAAGTCTTAGAGAGTGTTTTTACCACATAAAGTCAGCGCAAAATGCGTTAAACGTTAGCCTGAGCAGCTTCCGCATTGGATTTTACATTCGCTATTACATACAGGTATGGTATAATTACAAGACATCCGAGAACACTAAAGCCGCTTTGCGGGAGTTGTAAACTGTAAATATTAGCACACGTCACTGCCTCATGCAGCCAGTAACAATTTTCAATATGTAAAAATAAATGTTTTGGTTCGCTATAATAACCCCTAAATCACGTTTTAACGCTAAAGAGACATAACTTTGATCCTACTAAGTCTTAGAGAGTGTTTTTAGCACATAAAGTCAGCGCAAAATGCGTTAAACGTTAGCCTGAGCAGCTTCCGCATTGGATTTTACATTCGCTATTACATACAGGTATGGTATAATTACAAGACATCCGAGAACTTCTAGAGCCGCTTCGCGGGAGTTCTAAACCTTGCATATTAGCACACGTCACTGCCTCATGCACCCAGTAACAATTTTCAATATGTAAAAATAAATTTTTTGGTTTGCTATAATAACCCTAGATCACGTTTTAACGCTAAAGAGACATAACTTTGATCCTACTGAGTCTTAGAGAGTGTTTTTAGCACATAAAGTCAGCACAAAATGCGTAAAACGTTAGCCTGAGCAGCTTCTGCATTGGATTTTACATTCGCTATTACATACAGGTATGGTATAATTAGAAGACATCCGAGAACTTCTAGAGCCGCTTTGCGGGAGTTGTAAACTGTGCATATTAGCACACGTAACTGCCTCATGCAGCCAGTAACAATTTTCAATATGTAAAAATAAATGTTTTGGTTCGCTATAATAACCCCTAATCACGTTTTAACGCTAAAGAGACATAACTTTGATCCTACTAAGTCTTAGAGAGTGTTTTTAGCACATAAAGTCAGCACAAAATGCGTTAAACGTTAGCCTGAGCAGCTTCTGCATTGGATTTTACATTCGCTATTACATACAGGTATGGTATAACTACAAGCCATCTAAGAACTTCTAGAACCGATTTCTGGGAGTTGTAAATTGTGCATATTAGCACACGTAACTGCCTCATGCACCCAGTAACAATTCTCAATAAGTAAAAAAAATTTTTGGGGCGCTATAATAACCCTAGATCACGTTTTAACGCTAAGGAAATACAACTTTGATCCTACTGAGTCTTAGAGAGAGGTTTTAGCACATAAAGTCTGCACAAGATTCGTTAGATGTTATCCTGAACAGCTTCTGCATTGGATTTTACATTCGCTATTACATACAGGTATGGTATAATTACAAGACATCCGAGAACTTCTAGAGCCGCTTTGCGGGAGTTGTAAACTGTAAATATTAGCACACGTCACTGCCTCATGCAGCCAGTAACAATTTTCAATATGTAAAAATAAATGTTTTGGTTCGCTATAATAACCCCTAAATCACGTTTTAACGCTAAAGAGACATAACTTTGATCCTACTAAGTCTTAGAGAGTGTTTTTAGCACATAAAGTCAGCGCAAAATGCGTTAAACGTTAGCCTGAGCAGCTTCCGCATTGGATTTTACATTCGCTATTACATACAGGTATGGTATAATTACAAGACATCCGAGAACTTCTAGAGCCGCTTCGCGGGAGTTCTAAACTTTGCATATTAGCACACGTAACTGCCTCATGCACCCAGTAACAATTTTCAATATGTAAAAATAAATTTTTTGGTTTGCTATAATAACCCCTAGATCACATTTTAACGCTAAAGAGACATAACTTTGATCGTACTGAGTCTTAGAGAGTGTTTTTAGCACATAAAGTCAGCACAAAATGCGTAAAACGTTAGCCTGAGCAGCTTCTGCATTGGATTTTACATTCGCTATTACATACAGGTATGGTATAATTACAAGACATCCGAGAACTTCTAGAGCCGCTTCGCGGGAGTTGTAAACTTTGCATATTAGCACACGTCACTGCCTCAAGCACCCAGTAACAATTTTCAATATGTAAAAATAAATTTTATGGTTCGCTATAATAACCCCTAGATCACGTTTTAACGCTAACGAGACATAACTTTGATCCTACTGAGTCTTAGAGAGTGGTTTTAGCACATAAAGTCAGCACAAAATTCGTTCGACGTTATCCTGAACAGTTTCTGCATTAGATTTTACATTCGCTAGTACATACAGATATGGTATAATTACAAGACATCCAAGAACTTCTAGAACCGCTTCGCGGGAGTTGTAAACTGTGCATATTAGCACACGTAACTGCCTCATGCTCCCAGTAACAATTCTCAATAAGTAAAAATAAATTTTTGGGGCGCTATAATAACCCCTAGATCACGTTTTCACGCTAAAGAGACAGAACTTTGATCCTACTGAGTCTTAGAGAGTGGTTTTAGCACATAAAGTCACCACAAAATGCATTAGACGTTAGCCTGAGCAGCTTCTGCATTGGATTTTACATTCGCTATTACATACAGGTAAGGCATAATTACAAGACATCCGAGAACTTCTAGAGCCGCTTCGCAGGAGTTGTAAACTTTGCATATTAGCACACGTCACTGCCTCATGCACCCAGTAACAATTTTCAATATGTAAAAATAAATTTTTTGGTTCGCTATAATAACCCCTAGATCACGTTTTAACGCTAAAGAGACATAACTTTGATCCTACTGAGTCTTTGAGAGTGGTATTAGCAAATAAAGTCACCACAAAATGCGTTAGCCGTTAGCCTGAGCAGCTTCTGCATTGGATTTTACATTCGCTATTACATACAGGTATGGTATAATTACAAGACATCCGAGAACTTCTAGAGCCGCTTCGCAGGAGTTGTAAACTTTGCATATTAGCACACGTCACTGCCTCATGCAGCCAGTAACAATTTTCAATATGTAAAAATAAATGTTTTGGTTCGCTATAATAACCCCTAATCACGTTTTAACGCTAAAGAGACATAACTTTGATCCTACTAAGTCTTAGAGAGTGTTTTTAGCACATAAAGTCAGCACAAAATGCGTTAAACGATAGCCTGAGCAGCTTCTGCATTGGATTTTACATTCGCTATTACATACAGGTATGGTATAACTACAAGCCATCTAAGAACTTCTAGAACCGATTTCTGGGAGTTGTAAATTGTGCATATTAGCACACGTAACTGCCTCATGCACCCAGTAACAATTCTCAATATGTAAAAAAAAATTTTGGGGCGCTATAATAACCCTAGATCACGTTTTAACGCTAAAGATTTACAAATTTGATCCTACTGAGTCTTAGAGAGAGGTTTTAGCACATAAAGTCAGCACAGGATTCGTTAGATGTTATCCTGAACAGCTTCTGCATTGGATTTTACATTCGCTATTACATACAGGTATGGTATAATTACAAGACATCCGAGATCTTCTAGAGCCGCTTTGCGGGAGTTGTAAACTGTAAATATTAGCACACGTCACTGCCTCATGCAGCCAGTAACAATTTTCAATATGTAAAAATAAATGTTTTGGTTCGCTATAATAACCCCTAAATCACGTTTTAACGCTAAAGAGACATAACTTTGATCCTACTAAGTCTTAGAGAGTGTTTTTAGCACATAAAGTCAGCGCAAAATGCGTTAAACGTTAGCCTGAGCAGCTTCCGCATTGGATTTTACATTCGCTATTACATACAGGTATGGTATAATTACAAGACATCCGAGAACTTCTAGAGCCGCTTCGCGGGAGTTGTAAACTTTGCATATTAGCACACGTCACTGCCTCATGCACCCAGTAACATTTTTCAATATGTAAAAATAAATTTTATGGTTCGCTATAATAACCCCTAGATCACGTTTTAACGCTAAAGAGACATAACTTTGATCCTACTGAGTCTTAGAGAGTGGTTTTAGCACATAAAGTCAGCACAAAATTCGTTCGACGTTATCCTGAACAGTTTCTGCATTAGATTTTACATTTGCTATTACATACAGGTATGGTATAATTACAAGACATCCGAGAACTTCTAGAGCCGGTTCGCGGGAGTTGTAAACTTTGCATATTAGCACACGTCACTGCCTCATGCAGCCAGTAACAATTTTCAATATGTAAAAATAAATGTTTTGGTTCGCTATAATAACCCCTAGATCACGTTTTACGCTAAAGAGCAACAACTTTGATCCTACTGAGTCTTAGAGAGTGGTTTTAGCACATAAAGTCAGCACAAAATGGGTTAAACGTTAGCCTGAGCAGCTTCTGCATTGGATTATACATTCGCTATTACATACAGGTATGGTATAATTACAAGACATCCGAGAACTTCTAGAGCCGCTTTGCGGGAGTTGTAAACTGTGCATATTAGCACACGTCACTGCCTCATGCAGCCAGTAACAATTTTCAATATGTAAAAATAAATGTTTTGGTTCGCTATAATAACCTCTAATCACGTTTTAACGCTAAAGATACATAACTTTGATCCTACTAAGTCTTAGAGAGTGTTTCTAGCACATAAAGTCAGCACAAAATGCGTTAAACGTTAGCCTGAGCAGCTTCTGCATTGGATTTTACATTCGCTATTACATACAGGTATGGTATAATTACAAGACATCCGAGAACTTCTAGAGCCGCTTCGCGGGAGATGTAAACTGTGCATATTAGCACCCGTAACTGCCTCATGCACCCAGTAACAATTTTCAATATTTAAAAATAAATTTTTGGGGCGCTATAATAACCTCTAGAGCACATTTTAACGCTAAAGAGATACAAGTTTGATCCTACTGAGTCTTAGAGATTGGTTTTAGCACATAAAGACACTATAAAACGCGTTAGACGTTAGCCTGAGCAACTTCTGCATTGGATTATACATTCGCTATTACATACTGGTATGGTATAATTACAAGACATCCAAGAGCTTCTAGAACCGCTTCGCGGGAATTGTAACCTGTGCATATGAGCACCCGTAACTGCCTCATGCACCAAGTCACAATTATCAAGATGTAAAAATAAATTTTTGGGGCGATATAGTAACCCCTAGATCACGTTTTACGCTAAAGAGACACAACTTTGATCCTACTGAGTCTTAGAGAGTGGTTTTAGCACATAAAGTCAGCACAAGATTCGTTAGACGTTATCCTGTACAGCTTCTGCATTGGATTTTACATTCGCTATTACATACAGGTATGGTATAACTACAAGCCATCTAAGAACTTCTAGAACCGATTTCTGGGAGTTGTAAACTGTGCATATTAGCACACGTAACTGCCTCATGCACCCAGTAACAATTCTCAATATGTAAAGAAAAATTTTGGGGCGCTATAATAACCCCTAGATCACGTTTTAACGCTAAAGAGATACAATTTTGATCCTACTGAGTCTTAGAGATTGGTTTTAGCACATAAAGACACTATAAAACGCGTTAGACGTTAGCCTGAGCAACTTCTGCATTGGATTATACATTCGCTATTACATACTGGTATGGTATAATTACAAGACATCCAAGAGCTTCTAGAACCGCTTCGCGGGAATTGTAACCTGTGCATATGAGCACCCGTAACTGCCTCATGCACCAAGTCACAATTATCAAGATGTAAAAATAAATTTTTGGGGCGATATAGTAACCCCTAGATCACGTTTTACGCTAAAGAGACACAACTTTGATCCTACTGAGTCTTAGAGAGTGGTTTTAGCACATAAAGTCAGCACAAGATTCGTTAGACGTTATCCTGTACAGCTTCTGCATTGGATTTTACATTCGCTATTACATACAGGTATGGTATAACTACAAGCCATCTAAGAACTTCTAGAACCGATTTCTGGGAGTTGTAAACTGTGCATATTAGCACACGTAACTGCCTCATGCACCCAGTAACAATTCTCAATATGTAAAAAAAAATTTTGGGGCGCTATAATAACCCCTAGATCACGTTTTAACGCTAAAGAGATACAATTTTGATCCTACTGAGTCTTAGAGAGTGGTTTTAGTACATAAAGTTACCACAAAATGGGTTAGACGTTAGCCTGAGCAGCTTTTGCATTGGATTTTACATTCGCTAGTACATACAGATATGGTATAATTACAAGACATCCAAGAACTTCTAGAACCGCTTCGCGGGAGTTGTAAACTGTGCATATTAGCACACGTAACTGCCTCATGCTCCCAGTAACAATTCTCAATAAGTAAAAATAAATTTTTGGGGCGCTATAATAACCCCTAGATCACGTTTTCACGCTAAAGAGACAGAACTTTGATCCTACTGAGTCTTAGAGAGTGGTTTTAGCACATAAAGTCACCACAAAATGCATTAGACGTTAGCCTGAGCAGCTTCTGCATTGGATTTTACATTCGCTAGTACATACAGATATGGAATAATTACAAGACATCCGAGAACTTCTAGAGCCGCTTCGCAGGAGTTGTAAACTTTGCATATTAGCACACGTCACTGCCTCATGCACCCAGTAACAATTTTCAATATGTAAAAATAAATTTTTTGGTTCGCTATAATAACCCCTAGATCACGTTTTAACGCTAAAGAGACATAACTTTGATCCTACTGAGTCTTTGAGAGTGGTATTAGCAAATAAAGTCACCACAAAATGCGTTAGCCGTTAGCCTGAGCAGCTTCTGCATTGGATTTTACATTCGCTATTAGATACAGGTATGGTATAATTACAAAACATCCAAGAACTTCTAGAACCGCTTCGCGGGAGTTGTAGACTGTGCATATTAGCACCCGTAACTGCCTCATGCACCCAGTAACCATTTTCTAGTTGTAAAAATAAAATTTTTGGCGCGCTATAATAACCCTTAGTCACGTTTTAACTGAGTTTTAGAGAGTGGTATTAGCACATAAAGACACCATAATACACGTTAGACGTTAGCCTGAGCAGCGTCCGCATTGGATTTTATATTCGCTATTACATACTGGTATGGTATAATTACAAGACATTCAAGAACTTCTAGAACCGCTTCGCGGGAGTTGTAAACTGTGCATATTAGCACATGTAACTGTCTCATGCACCCAGTAACAATGTTCAATATGTAAAAATTAATTTTTGGGGCGCTATAATACCCCCTTGATCATGTTTTAACACTAAAGAGACGCAACTTTGATCCTACTGTGTCTTTGAGAGTGGTATTAGCAAATAAAGTCACCACAAAATGCGTTAGCCGTTAGCCTGAGCAGCTTCTGCATTGAATTATACATGCGCTATTACATACAGGTATGGTATAATTACAAAACGTCCAAGAACTTCTAGAACCGCTTCGCGGGAGTTGTAGACTGTGCATATTAGCACCCGTAACTGCCTCATGCACCCAGTAACAATGTTCAATATGTAAAAATTAATTTTTGGGGCGCTATAATACCCCGTTGATCATGTTTTAACACTAAAAAGACACAACTTTGATCCTACTGTGTCTTTGAGAGTGGTATTAGCAAATAAAGTCACCACAAAATGCGTTAGACTTTAGCCTGAGCAGCTTCCGCATTGGATTTTATATTCGCTATTACATACTGGTATGGTATAATTACAAGACATCCAAGAACTTCTAGAACCGCTTCGCGGGAGTTGTAAACTGTGCATATTAACACCCGTAACTGCCTCATGCAACCAGTAACCATTTTCAAGTTGTAAAAATTAAATTTTTGGCGCGCTATAATAACCCTTAGTCACGTTTTAACTGAGTTTTAGAGAATGGTATTAGCACATAAAGACACCATAATACACGTTAGACGTTAGCCTGAGCAGCTTCCGCATTGGATTTTATATTCGCTATTACATACTGGTATGGTATAATTACAAGACATTCAACAACTTCTAGAACCGCTTCGCGGGAGTTGTAAACTGTGCATATTAGCACATGTAACTGCCTCATGCACCCAGTAACAATGTTCAATATGTAAAAATTAATTTTTGGGGCGCTATAATACCCCCTTGATCATGTTTTAACACTAAAGAGACACAACTTTGATCCTACTGTGTCTTTGAAAGTGGTTTTAGCAAATAAAGTCACCACAAAATGCGTTAGCCGTTAGCCTGAGCAGCTTCTGCATTGGATTTTACATTCGCTATTACATACAGGTATGATATAATTACAAGACATCCGAGAACTTCTAGAGCCGCTTTGCGGGAGTTGTAAACTGTGCATATTAGCACACGTCACTGCCTCATGCAGCCAGTAACAGCTTTCAATATGTAAAAATAAATGTTTTGGTTCGCTATAATAACCCCTAGATCAAGTTTTAACGCTAAAGAGACATAACTTTGATCCTACTAAGTCTTAGAGAGTGTTTTTAGCACATAAAGTCAGCACAAAATGCGTTAAACGTTAGCCTGAGCAGCTTCCGCATTGGATTTTACATTCGCTATTACATACAGGTATGGTATAATTACAAGACATCCGAAAACTTCTAGAGCCGATTCGCGGGAGTTGTATACTGAGCATATTTGCACACGTCACTGCCTCATGCACCCAGTAACAATATTCAATATCTAAAAATAAATTTTTGGGGCGCTATAAAAACCTCTAGATCACGTTTTAACGCTAAAGAGATACAACTTTGTTCTTACTGAATCCTAGAGATTGGTTTTAGCACATAAAGACACCATAAAACGCGTTAGACGTTAGCCTGAGCAACTTCTGCATTGGATTTTACATTCGCTATTACATACTGGTATGGTATAATTACAAGACATCCAAGAGCTTCTAGAACCGCTACGCAGGAATTGTAAACTGTGCATATTAGCACCCGTAACTACCTCATGCACCAAGTAACAATTATCAAGATGTAAATATTAATTTTTGGGGCGCTATAGTAACCCCTAGATCACGGTTTAACGCTTAAGAGGCACAAATTTGATCCTACTGAGTCTGAGAGAGTGGTTTTAGTACATAAAGTAAGCACAAGATTTGTTAGACGTTATCCTGAACAGCTTCTGCATTGGATTTTACATTCGCAATTACATACAGGTATGGTATATTTACAAGACATCCGAGAACTTCTAAAACCGTTTCGCGGTAGTTGTAAAGTGAGCATATTAGCAGCCGTAACTGCCTCATGTACCAAGTAACAATTATCAAAATGTAAAAATAAATTTTTGGGGCGCTATAGTAACCCCTAGAACACGTTTTACGCTGAAGAGACACAACTTTGATCCTACTGAGTCTTAGAGAGTGGTTTTAGCACATAAAGTCACCACAAAATGCATTAGACGTTAGCCTGAGCAGCTTCTGCATTGGATTTTACATTCGCTATTACATACAGGTAAGGCATAATTACAAGACATCCGAGAACTTCTAGAGCCGCTTCGCAGGAGTTGTAAACTTTGCATATTAGCACACGTCACTGCCTCATGCACCCAGTAACAATTTTCAATATGTAAAAATAAATTTTTTGGTTTGCTATAATAACCCCTAGATCACGTTTTAACGCTAAAGAGACATAACTTTGATCCTACTGAGTCTTTGAGAGTGGTATTAGCAAATAAAGTCACCACAAAATGCGTTAGCCGTTAGCCTGAGCAGCTTCTGCATTGGATTTTACATTCGCTATTACATACAGGTATGGTATAATTATAAAACATCCAAGAACTTCTAGAACCGCTTCGCGGGAGTTGTAGACTGTGCATATTAGCACCCGTAACTGCCTCATTCACCCAGTACCATTTTCAAGTTGTAAAAATTAAATTTTTGGCGCGCTATAATAACCCTTAGTCACGTTTTAACTGAGTTTTAGAGAGTTGTATTAGCACATAAAGACACCATAATACACGTTAGACGTTAGCCTGAGCAGCTTCCGCATTGGATTTTATATTCGCTATTACATACTGGTATGGTATAATTACAAGACATTCAAGAACTTCTAGAACCGCTTCGCGGGAGTTGTAAACTGTGCATAATAGCACATGTAACTGGATCATGCACCCAGTAACAATGTTCAAGTTGTAAAAATTAAATTTTTGGCGCGCTATAATAACCCTTAGTCACGTTTTAACTGAGTTTTAGAGAGTGGTATTAGCACATAAAGACACCATAATACAGGTTAGACGTTAGCCTGAGCAGCTTCCGCATTGGATTTTATATTCGCTATTACATACTGGTATGGTATAATTACAAGACATCCAAGAACTTCTAGAACCGCTTCGCGGGAGTTGTAAACTGTGCATATTAACACCCGTAACTGCCTCATGCACCCAGTAACCATTTTCTAGTTGTAAAAATTAAATTTTTGGCGCGCTATAATAACCCTTAGTCACGTTTTAACTGAGTTTTAGAGAATGGTATTAGCACATAAAGACACCATAATACACGTTAGACGTTAGCCTGAGCAGCGTCCGCATTGGATTTTATATTCGCTATTACATACTGGTATGGTATAATTACAAGACATTCAACAACTTCTAGAACCGCTTTGCGGGAGTTGTAAACTGTGCATATTAGCACATGTAACTGCCTCATGCACCCAGTAACAATATTCAATATGTAAAAATTAATTTTTGGGGCGCTATAATACCCCCTTGATCATGTTTTAACACTAAAGAGACACAACTTTGATCCTACTGTGTCTTTGAGAGTGGTTTTAGCAAATAAAGTCACCACAAAATGCGTTAGCCGTTAGCCTGAGCAGCTTCTGCATTGGATTTTACATTCGCTATTACATACAGGTATGATATAATTACAAGACATCCGAGAACTTCTACAGCCGCTTTGCGGGAGTTGTAAACTGTGCATATTAGCACACGTCACTGCCTCATGCAGCCAGTAACAGCTTTCAATATGTAAAAATAAATGTTTTGGTTCGCTATAATAACCCCTAGATCAAGTTTTAACGCTAAAGAAAAATAACTTTGATCCTACTAAGTCTTAGAGAGTGTTTTTAGCACATAAAGTCAGCACAAAATGCGTTAAACGTTAGCCTGAGCAGCTTCCGCATTGGATTTTACATTCGCTATTACATACAGGTATGGTATAATTACAAGACATCCGAGAACTTCTAGAGCCGATTCGCGGGAGTTGTATACTGAGCATATTCGCACACGTCACTGCCTCATGCACCCAGTAACAATTTTCAATATCTAAAAATAAATTTTTGGGGCGCTATAAAAACCTCTAGATCACGTTTTAACGCTAAAGAGATACAACTTTGTTCTTACTGAATCTTAGAGATTGGTTTTAGCACATAGAGACACCATAAAACGCGTTAGACGTTAGCCTGAGCAACTTCTGCATTGGATTTTACATTCGCTATTACATACTGGTATGGTATAATTACAAGACATCCAAGAGCTTCTAGAACCGCTACGCAGGAATTGTAAACTGTGCATATTAGCACCCGTAACTGCCTCATGCACCAAGTAACAATTATCAAGATGTAAAAATAAATTTTTGGGGCGCTATAGTAACCCCTAGAACACGTTTTACGCTGAAGAGACACAACTTTGATCCTACTGAGTCTTAGAGAGTGGTTTTAGCACATAAAGTAAGCACAAGATTTGTTAGACGTTATCCTGAACAGCTTCTGCATTGGATATTACATTCGCTATTACATACAGGTATGGTATATTTACAAGACATCCGAGAACTTCTAAAACCGTTTCGCGGGAGTTGTAAAGTGAGCATATTAGCACCCGTAACTGCCTCATGCACCAAGTAACAATTATCAAAATGTAAAAATAAATTTTTGGGGCGCTATAGTAACCCCTAGATCACGTTTTACGCTAAAGAGACACGACTTTTATCTTACTGAGTCTTAGAGAGTGGTTTTAACACATAAAGTCAGCACAAGATTCGTTTGACGTTATCCTGAACAGCTTCTGCATTGGATTTTACATTTGCTATTACATACAGGTATGGTATAACTACAAGCCATCTAAGAACTTCTAGAACCGCTTCGAGGGAGTTGTAAACTGTGCATATTAGCACATGTAACTGCCTCATGCACCCAGTAACACTTTTCAATATGTAAAAATAAATTTGTTGGGAGCTATAATAACCCCTAGATCACGTTTTAACGCTAAAAAGACACAACTTTGATCCTTCTGAGTCTTAGAGAGTGTTTTTTGCACATAAAGTCACCACAAAATGCGTTAAACGTTAGCCTGAGTAGCTTCTGCATTGGATTTTACATTGGCTATTACATACAGGTATGGTAAATTTACAAGACATCCGAGAACTTCTAGAGCCGCTTCGCGGGAGTTGACAACTGTGCATATTAGCACATGTAACTGCCTCATGAACCCAGTGACAATTTTCAAGGTTTTAATATAAATTTTTGGGGCGCTACAATAACCCCTAGATCACGTTTTAACGCTAAAAAGACACAACTTTGATCCTTCTGAGTCTTAGAGAGTGGTTTTAGCACATAAAGTCACCACAAAATGCGTTAAACGTTAGGCTGAGCAGCTTCTGCATTGGATTTTACATTCGTTATTACATACTAGTATGGTATAATTGCAAGACATAAACAAATTTCGAGAACTCCTTTGCGGGAGTTGTAAACTATGCATATTAACACCCGTAACTCCCTCATGCACCCAGTAACCATTTTCAAGGTTTTAATATAAATTTTTGGGGCGCTATACTAACCTCTAGATCACGTTTTAGCTGAGTTTCAGAGAGTGGTATTAGCATATAAAGACACCATAAAACGCGGTAGACGTTAGCCTGAGCCGCTTCTGAATTGGATTTTACATTCGCCATTACATACAGGTATGGTACAATTACAAGACATCCGAGAACTTCTAGGGCCGCTTCGCGGGAGTTGTAAACTGTGCATATTAGAATACGTAACTGCCTCATGCACCCATTAACCATTTTAAAGGTGTTAATATAAATTTATGGGGAGCTATAATAACTCCTAGATCACGGTTTAACACTAAAGAGACACAACTTTGATCCTAGTGAGTCTTAGAGAGTGGTTTTAGCACTTAAAGTAAACACAAGATTCGTTAGACGTTATCCTAAACAGCTTCTGCATTGGATTTTACATTCGCTATTACATACAGGTACGGTATAACTACAAGCCATCCAAGAACTTTTATAACCGCTTTGCGGGAGTTTTAAACTGTGCATATTAGCACACGTAACTGCCTCACGCACTAAGTAACAATTATCAAAATATAAAAATTAATTTTTGGGGCGCTATAGTAACCCCTAGATCACGTTTTACGCTGAAGAGACACAACTTTGATCCTACTGAGTCTTAGAGAGTGGTTTTAGCACTTAAAGTAAACACAAGATTCGTTAGACGTTATCCTCAACAGCTTCTGCATTGGATTTTACATTCGCTATTACATACAGGTACGGTATAACTACAAGCCATCCAAGAACTTTTATAACCGCTTTGCGGGAGTTTTAAACTGTGCATATTAGCACACGTAACTGCCTCATGCACCCAGTACCCATTTTCAATAAGCAAAAATAAATTTTTGGGGCGCTATAATAACCCCTAGATCACGTTTTAACGCTAAAGAGACACAACTTTGATCCTACAGAGTCTTAGAGTGTGCTTTTAGCTCATAAAGTAAGCACAAAATGCGCTAAACGTTAGCCTGAGCAGCTTCTGCATTGGATTTTACATTCGCTATTACATACAGTTATGGTATAATTACAAGACATCCGAGAACTTCTAGAGCCGCTTCACGGGAGTTTTACAATGTTCATATTAGTACACGTAACTGCCTCATGCACCCATTAACAATGTTCAATATGTAAAAATAATTTTTTTTTGGGGCGTTGTAATAACCCCTAGATCACGTTTTACGCTAAAGAGACACAACTTTGATCCTACTGAGTCTTAGAGAGTGGTTTTAGCACATAAAGTCGGCACAAAATTCGTTTGACGTTATCCTGAACATCTTCTGCATTGGATTTTACATTCGCTATTACATACAGGTATGGTATAATTACAAGACATCCAAGAACTTCTAGAACCGCTTCGCGAGAGTTGTAAACTGTGCATATTAGCACACGTCACTGCCTCTTGCAGCCAGTAACAATTTTCTATATGTAAAAATAAATGTTTTGGTTCGCTATAATAACCCCTAGATCACGTTTTACGCTAAAGAGCAACAACTTTGATCCTACTGAGTCTTAGAGAGTGGTTTTAGCACATAAAGTCAGCACAAGATTCGTTAGACGTTATCCTGAACAGCTTCTGCATTGGATTTTACATTTGCTATTACATACAGGTATGGTATAATTACAAGACATCCGAGAACTTCTAGAGCCGCTTTGCGGCAGTTGTAAACTGTGCATATTAGCACACGTCACTGCCTCATGCAGCCAGTAACAATTTTCTATATGTAAACATAAATGTTTTGGTTCGCTATAATAACCCCTAGATCACGTTTTACGCTAAAGAGCAATAACTTTGATCCTACTGAGCCTTAGAGAGTGGTTTTAGCACATAAAGTCAGCACAAGATTCGTTAGACGTTAACCTGAACAGCTTCTGCATTGGATTTTACATTCTCTATTACATACAGGTATGGTTTAATAACAAGACATAAAGGAATTTCGAGAACTCCTTTGCGGGAGTTGTAAACTATGCATATTAACACCCGTAACTGCCTCATGCACCCAGTAACAATGTTCAAGATGTAAAAAGAAATATTTTTTTGGGACGCTATAATAATCCCTACATCACGTTTTAACGTTAAAGAGACACAACTTTAATCCTACTGATTCTTAGAGATTGGTTTTAGCACAAACAGTTACCACAAAATGCGTTAGACGTTAGCCTTAGCAGCTTCTGCATTGGATTTTACATTCGCTATTACATACTGGTATGGTATAATTCAAGACATAAACGAATTTCGAGTACTTCTTTGCGAGAGTTGTAAACTATGCATATTAACACCCGTAACTGCCTCATGCACCGAGTAACAATTTTCAAGGTTTTAATATAAATTTTTGGGGCGCTATAATAACTTCTAGATCACGTTTTAACGCTAAAGAAACACAACTTTGATCCTACAGAGTCTTAGAGAGTGGTTTTAGCACATAAAGTCACCACAAAATGCGTTAAACGTTAGCCTGAGCAGCTTCTGCATTGGTGTTTACATTCGCTATTACAAACAGTTATGGTATAATTAGAAGACATCCGAGAACTTCTAGAGCCGCTTCGCGGGAGTTGTACAATGTTCATATTAGTACACGTAACTGCCTCATGCACCCATTAACAATGTTCAATATGTAAAAATAATTTTTTTTTGGGGCGTTGTAATAACCCCTAGATCACGTTTTAACGCTAAAGAGACACAACTTTGATCCTACTGAGTCTTAGTGAGTGGTTTTAAGAAACCTAATTACCACAAAATGCGTTAGACGATATCCTGAGCAGCTTCTGGATTGGATTTTACATTCGCTATTACATTTTGGAATGGTATAATTACAAGACAACCAAGAACTTTTAAAACCGCTTCGCGGGAGTTGTATACTGAGCATATTAGCACACGTAACTGAATCATCCACCAAGTAACAATTATGAAGATCTAAAAATAAATTTTTGGGGCGTTATAGTAACCCCTATATCACGTTTTACTCTAAAGAGACACAACTTTGATCCTACTGAGTCTTAGAGAGTGGTTTTAGCACATAAAGTCCGCACAAAATTCGTTTGACGTTATCCTGAACATCTTCTGCATTGGATTTTACATTGGCTATTACATACAGGTATGGTATAATTACAAGACATCCAAGAACTTCTAGAACCGCTTCGCTGTGCATATTAGCACACGTCACTGCCTCATGCAGCCAGTAACAATGTTTAAGATGTAAAAATAAATATTTTTTTGGGACGCTATAATAATCCCTACATCACGTTTTAACGTTAAAGAGACACAACTTTAATCCTACTGATTCTTAGAGATTGCTTTTAGCACAAACAGTTACCACAAAATGCGTTAGACGTTAGCCTTAGCAGCTTCTGCATTGGATTTTACATTCGTTATTACATACTGGTATGGTATAATTACAAGACATAAACGAATTTCGAGTACTTCTTTGCGAGAGTTGTAAACTATGCATATTAACACCCGTAACTGCCTCATGCACCGAGTAACAATTTTCAAGGTTTTAATATAAATTTTTGGGGCGCTATAATAACCCCTAGAACAGGTTTTACGCCGAAGAGACAATACTTTGATCCTACTGAGTCTTAGAGAGTGTATTTAAGAAACCTAATTACCACAAAATGCGTTAGACGATATCCTGAGCAGCTTCTGGTTTGGATTCTACATTCGCTATTACATTTTGGTATGGTATAATTACAAGACAGCCAAGAACTTTTAAAACCGCTTCGCGGGAGTTGTATGCTGAGCATATTAGCACACGTAACTGAATCATCCACCAAGTAACAATTATGAAGATGTAAAAATAAATTTTTGGGGCGTTATAGTAACCCCTATATCACGATTTACGCTAAAGAGACACAACTTCAATCCTACTGAGTCTTAGAGAGTAGTTTTAGCACATAAAGTCCGCACAAAATTCGTTTGACGTTATCCTGAACATTTTCTGCATTGGATTTTACATTCGCTATTACATACAGGTATGGTATAATTACAAGACATCCAAGAACTTCTAGAACCGCTTCGCGGGAGTTGTAAACTGTGAATATTAGCACACGTCACTGCCTCATGCAGCCAGTAACAATTTTCAATATGTAAAAATAAATGTTTTGGTTCGCTATAATAACCCCTAGATCACGTTTTACGCTAAAGAGCAACAACTTTGATCCTACTGAGACTTAGAGAGTGGTTTTAGCACATAAAGTCAGCACAAGATTCGTTAGACGTTATCCTGAACAGCTTCTGCATTGGATTTTACATTCGCTATTACATACAGGTATGGTATAATTACAAGATATCCGAGAACTTCTAGAGCCGCTTCGCGGGAGTTGTAAACTGTGCATATTAGCACACGTCACTGCCTCATGCAGCCAGTAACAATTTTCAATATGTAAAAATAAATGTTTTGGTTCGCTATAATAACCCCTAGATCATGTTTTACGCTAAAGAGCAACAACTTTGATCCTACTGAGACTTAGAGAGTGGTTTTAGCACATAAAGTCAGCACAAGATTCGTTAGACGTTATCCTGAACAGCTTCTGCATTGGATTTTACATTCGCTATTACATACAGGTATGGTATAATTACAAGACATCCAAGAACTTCTAGAACCGCTTCGCGGGAGTTGTAAACTGTGCATATTAGCACACGTCACTGCCTCATGCAGCCAGTAACAATTTTCAATATGTAAAAATAAATGTTTTGGTTCGCTAGAATAACCCCTAGATCACGTTTTAACGCTAAAGAGACATAACTTTGATCCTACTAAGTCTTAGAGAGTGTTTTTAGCACATAAAGTCAGCACAAAATGTGTTAAACGTTAGCCTGAGCAGCTTCCGCATTGGATTTTACATTCGCTATTACATACAGGTATGGTATAATTACAAGACATCCGAGAACTTCTAGAGCCGATTCGCGGGAGTTGTAAACTGTGCATATTAGCACACGTCACTGCCTCATGCAGCCAGTAACAATTTTCAATATGTAAAAATAAATGTTTTGGTTCGCTAGAATAACCCCTAGATAACGTTTTAACGCTAAAGAGACTTAACTTTGATCCTACTGAGTCTTAGAGAGTGGTTTTAGCACATAAAGTTAGCACAAGATTCGTTAGACGTTATCCTGAACAGCTTCTGCATTGGATTTTACATTCGCTATTACATACTGGTATGGTTAGGCCAGTCATATCTAATGTTGAGTATGAAGTTTTTAGGGACATTTGTTTTTGAACGGTAATCGATAGTTCTTTTGTTATAGAATGCGAATATAAAAGTCCCAAAAAATCGCATGTGAGCTAAAGCCGAAATTTTGAAAAATATGGCCGCCAGATCATTTTTTGTAAAAACACATATTTTCATTCAAATTTGATTTTTTTTCTCTCTTCCTGCACTAGAAATGTATCTTCCACTATGTATTAAACTATAACGCTAAATAAATAGAAATAATAAAATGTCCGAAATTTAAACAATTTTGCTAAATATGTATAAAGCTGGTTTCCGAATTATATTTAAGTTTTCTAAAGAAAAAAAACATTTACACGCAGGTTTTGCAAGTTTTATATAATTAGATATCTAAATAGTCTTCCTCAATAACACATTTATATTTACAATCAATTCCATGACAATTATGACACGTGGAGCTGCAGCGCCCAACTTCCGAACACACACATTTTTTTTGACATCCATTTTACATCTACAATACAATAGATTTAAAAGTTCTAATGGTGCTGGAGAATGCTGCATTGTCACAGGAAAGAGTTGATTACCACACACTTTCCATCCGAATTTATCTGGTGATAGAGAATTTTGCAACCACAACTGGATTTGTAGATACGTCCTAAAATTAATCATACTAATAAATATAAGTTTTCTATTTGTCTACACAAATTTTCATACCGTAATATATGTTGGTTCAGAGCATCTCTTGTAGGTGGGAGGACTGCCAAATCAAGAGATTTTTTCAGTGTCTGTCTTGCTAAACCAATAATATATAGCCTGAGTCTTTCCACATTAATGTCACGGGTGCTTTCTAATCCATACATTAGTAAAATAAATTCATGACCAACGTCCAGTAACATATCCATATCAGCATTACAATCGTTGAACACTAACAATTTGTCATGCATGTATTTATGTTTCTTTAAGACATTTAGTGCTGCTGATTTTCCTTTCTTATAAGGATACGAAGTGGTGTCACATCCGCTAATGGCATGTACGAAAAGAAGATTTTTAACAAGAGGCTGGCCCAAACTCTCACATACTTTGATTATATGGAAAATTACATCTTCATTTTCTCCTCGTCCTACCTTCTTAAAGTACAGATTTGACAAATTCTTGCACAAAGCAATCGACAGAACTAGCAAGTCAGTATCTTCTCCAATCACAGTTATTGACTTATTGCTTTCATCGTTTGCTAAAATTACGGCAGTGTTAACAATTAACGTGTCTGCATCTCCACTTGCTTCAAATGTTAAAATGTTCTTTCTCTTAAAATGTATTTTTAGTAGTTGTATAAGTTGATACTTATTTTTTTCGTGAGATAGGAAATCTGCTTGTCCTACTGATAAAACCGTGGATTCGCTGAAAATAACTTCAACAGGAATTTTCTTATTTCTTCTGCGCCGGTGCTCTTCATCTTTAGTGGAAAGAATATTGTTATATCCATCAAATACAATTCTAGTGTCCACTCCAAAATGTTTTAAAATATAAGATATGTACAAATCTGCTATTTGCTCAAATGTAGATAACTTGGGCCATATCACACGATGTAGCAGCCATCCCCCATCAATGACATATATAATGTTGCTTGGATTGTCGCAACTTTCGGGCTTCAATAGTTTCACTAAACTAGCTTTGTTCCCTTTTCTCATTAAATCGTTATAAAATAAGGACGGCGGTGAAGATGCTAATTCGTAACAAAAATAGTTTTTAAGATCCTGGTCAGTTTTTTTCAAACAAATTATTCTATTAAACAACTGGTGCGAGTTTAAAAGCATGGTATCATCACGGAACTTCACAGTTTTTGTTATTGATGCTAATGGTTTAACTTTATTTTTGGTTTTAAAGTGTATTTCCGAAAATTTCTTACTACACATAGATTTGACTGATACTAATCCGATCTCTTTGGCCATGTGGCAATTTACATTTTCAGCGGTTACAACCCCACTTAATATGCAAGCAAGCTGATGAAAATGATCACTGAAAGGATTGTGATTTTCTAGCCATTGTAAAATAGTGTTTAAATCTTTGTTGTCTCGGCTAATTCGAGAGTCCCGTAACTCGATATGTTGGTCAGATTGACAAGACTGAACATCACAAAATGTCTCTATAGCATCACATGCTTCTGCGGTATATGGCATCGTAAGAGTCCCTTTAGTTATAGAACTCTCAGTTACGCCTCTCCCATGGGTTAATCCTCCCGACATCTTCATAGATTTCATAAGGTACTGTTCAATACACATGTCAGTCCAGGTACCAGACCATATCTTGTTAGTGCGACGTATTGTAAAATAGCTAAGGTTACAAAACTTTTCGGAATCACACGGGGACATTGTTTCTTCTAATTTGATCATATTCTGCACATATAAGTGAGCAGACTTTGCATAATGCAGATGACCTGCTGCATGTAAATAAGGCAACATCATCTTCACAGCTGTTAGATGCATGTTCCAATCTCCGTAGCGTTCTGCTTTTAAAAAAAGTTTCATTATAGTCACCATTTCGTAGTACTGTATCCACAATTTTGAAGTATTATGTTTTATTTTTAAAACGTCTTTGGCATTATTAAAATTCATAAGTAAATTATCCAGAATTTTCATTTCTAGAATATCTTCTAAAGATCTCTCTTGTCAAGATTACTACATGTATCCAACAATAAAATAGTTAAAGCCCAGTGAGTTAAAAAATGTGCCCTGATGGCTCTTGAGTAAGCATGACCTGCTATCATATGACGAACAGCTACTCTAGCGTAAATTTTTGACCATAAGTCTTCGAGTCCTGATCCGGTCATTATAAAACCTGCGGCACCCATAAAAGACATGAGCAAATGAAACCCACCTAACCTTAAAATAATCGGCAAATCCTTTGCATATACTATTTCTGACGCCTTTTGCAACAACGGTTGGTCAAAAGTTATTATACAACTTCTTTGATGAGTTCTTCTGGTTTCTTACAAAGCAAATTCTAGAGCTGAATATATTGTAGATGGATCGCTGGGATTTGCGTTAATAAAGGGTAGCGCTACAATTTTGCTGTTATCATACTGTCTTGTTCCATCTAGAAGCAACGACATTTATTTTTACTCGCAAGTATAATCGACTGCAATCCTTTTGCTCCTACACTAACTACTTTACCGTCACTTAAAGTTTTTTTACAAAATACACAAATATTTAACACGACCATTTTAGTGTAATCCTTCAATGATTACGCACAAACTGGAAATACGGGATACAGGAGGACGGGGGTCAGACGTAAAGTCGGGGTGCCATTCGCGCTACTGGTGAGGTTAAAACTTGGTGCACGTTTACCAATAATAAATCATAACTCCGTTAATATATGAACTAGGAAGATGCACAAAAAAGCAAGTGAAAGCTAATTATATAATCTAAAACTTTTATCTGAAATATTTTCTAGTATTTTCATTTTTAATAAATATTACATGCAGTCAGCACAGGCTACACTTACAAAATTATATTAAAAATTATTTCGTATTTTTTTCTGGGATTATTTATGATTTTTTTGTTAATGACGTAATAACACTTTTTATAGTACTGAAAGTAGAGTACATAACGAAAAAAAGAAATCCAAAACTGGGTCAGCGGTTACTGAGATATTTGGATTTCAAAAAATAGAGCGTTGGTGGACATTTTTCAAAATAGGGGCTTTAGCTCAAGTGGGATTTTTTGGGATTTTTATATGTGTATTCTACATCAATAGAGCTATCTATTAGAATAATTTTAAAAATGTCCGGAATTACTTCATGCAAACCCCAATATCCGTTCAAATTTGCCTGGACTATTAAGCATTCTCGGTATAAGTTTAAGCATTTATTACATATTATGGTCCAACCATTTTGTATGCTCCCTCTATAGTTGATCTTTTTAAAGGTGACTAGATGAAGGTAATTTTAAAGTCCAAATAAGTTGTATTGTTGTAATAACTTGTTCTGAATATTTAATTGAAAACGGTGCGATAAGATAATAAACTATAATTTCAATCACATTTTGATTATCCTTTTTAATACATAGTTATACTTAGAGTTGCGACTGGTTTCATACGCACAAGAGACATGCCCAGGGCAAGTGTCCCCAAAATAATTTCCTAGAATTTATGTTTTATTACGCTATGCCTATCACTGATTTTTTGGCGTTCTAATATTATCGGTTCTCAAGATATTTTGCCTCACTAGAATATGAAAGTAATATTTCTAATTATACTATTTTTCAACCAAGATTACAATATATGCAAGAATAAAACACATAGATTACAAATCCATCTGACTACAGAACTCAATCCATGTTTTGCAAATGTTTTCATTTCGAGGAAATAAATGAACACTTATTTCACTATTACCACGATAATAAGTATTTTTCTCTTATGGTCAGTATTATAAACGATTAATAAATCATTAGATAACTATTTGTGGGGTAAATTTACTTCCCCAGTAAACTAATAGGCAAATAAACAAAAGCGCATTAAAATTTGTTTACCAATGAATAAAATGTCATAAGCATTAACGTTTTGTTGCGCTTTTGTTTAACAACGAATTAAAGTTAACCTTTACGAATTAATTAGCCGAATACAGATATTTTGCGTTTATAATACGCAAATCTACCGAATAAATTAATTCTCAAAGTAAATTTTATTTAGGAAATAAACAGTTTTATAATACTGAGCATTATGGGTATTAATAATGTTGTTGCTTATTCCTTAGATACGAGTAAAAATAGTACTATTATTTGATTTAGTATTTTTTTTTTATCTTACTCGATATAATAATCGCCAGTTGGTTATTTTGTTATCTTATTGGTGAAAAAAAAATATACTACAAAACTTACGTTAACAATATCGTATTTTATTTTACAAAAATAAGTAACATATCACAAAATAGAACCTACGAGAAATTATTAATTACTGCATACATTCAGCTCTGTGTTCCCCTGGACAAATAAACGTTCAGAGTGTAGTCCTTGCAATTGAAGATGCCACTTCCAAGAGGAACAACACTTTTCTAATTTTTTATTTTAAAAATTAATGAATGTACCTAGAAGAGAAAACGTTAGTGATTCCTTTCTGAAACTCGTGCTACGCACTCATTTCAGAAACACATCACTCACACATAATGAACAACTTTTTTTTACTTGTATAATAAACTAGTAA
The DNA here is from genome assembly GCA_940337035.1 of Agriotes lineatus. Taxonomy (NCBI): domain Eukaryota; kingdom Metazoa; phylum Arthropoda; class Insecta; order Coleoptera; family Elateridae; genus Agriotes; species Agriotes lineatus. Next base: position 68,261 of record CALNHX010006186.1, read on the forward strand.
AATCTATAACTGCTCGCATGAGAATTTATTACGACATTCATTTGACACTGTTTCAGTTGGATTATGAAGATAATTACATCACTAGTGGTGTAATAAAAGTTCATTACACTAGTGGTGTAATTATTATTATTATTATTATTATTATTATTATTATTATTTATTGAAAGTAGGCGGCACTGCCGATACAACTTTCCTCATACATAGATATAGTGTGCAGAGTATAAAGTATAAAACAAAATTAAAATTAATGGGTTAAGTACAAAACAAACATAATTAATAAAATTAACAAAATTACTTGCAAAATCCCCAGATAATTACATATAAAAAGAAGAACATCAACAATAAGTTAATAAAATTTACAAAATTATTACGAAATCAAATAGGATAATTATATATCTATAAAAAAAAGTTAACTAGAAAAACAACCATCAATTAATAAAATTAACAAAATGATTATAAAATAATATAGGATAATTATTAAAAAAAAACAAAAGTTAATAACAAAATTAACAATCAATTAATAAAACTAAACAAATTATATGTAAAAAAGAAACAAGGGTAATTTAAAAATCAATAAAAGTTAATTATTATTATTGTCGTACAAAGATTTAAAGTTATTTCATTACTTCATTATCTAACGGAAATAGTGTCAAATGAATGACCTAATGGCATTTCCCTACTAAAATACTTTTGAAAATAAAAGATCTGACATGTTTCTTAATCCACTTTTCTCAGTTTTGGGCAAGTTGTAGATACAATTTTGTACAATACAAGTGATAATGCATCATTAATAGTGTGATCACATAACTCGTGCTCGGTTTTCATTTGTAACTTTCACACATGTATATTAATGGTGCACTTATCCCACTTGTACAGTACATGAATATTACAATGGGTCACCGCGCAAGTTAGAGGCATTTTTGACTTCGACAGCTCTATTTTTTAAATTTGACGCGCATCATATGACGTGACGACTAACTATTGGGGGGTAAAAATTTGAAACTATGTATTTATATGCGAACGAGGCAACCTCCTCTACGAATTGCCAGTGTCGGCTTTCCTAACCTTGCCACGGAGGAATATTTGGGGGGGGGGGGGGGATATTCTTTTATTTCAGTGCTTAGCGGATAGGGAATGACAGCTGCAGTTGCCCGAGGTCTGTTGATCGCGAAATTACTAGTCATAAAAGTGCAGGTTTATGAACAGGTTTTTCTGTTTATAAATGTTCACCGAAAGAAGCCGCGTAGCGCAGTTGGGGAAGCGCTAAGCTTGCATTAAGTAAGTCCTCAAAGTAAGTCCTTGGCGATTGGAATCGGGCTCGGTGAAACCATTCACAGTTGGGCAACCAATTAACTGTGCTCTCTTCAGAACCACAGACCTAAGAGATACAGTAACAAGGTCGATACATCACGAAGACTCAAACTGCACACAATGGTTGCTGCGCAAGCACAAAAGGCGCGCTCCAACTCTGTAACTCGAATTCGGGGCAAATTGAGCATTGCATGCTAGATGCTAGAGTACAAAGCACCAGCCACTGCACCGCAAAGTAAATGAAGTTACAAATAATACATACATACATACAAATGTTCACCGAACTGCCTAGTGCCAATACGCGATTGGTTTTCATACTTTTAAAGCAAATTTTTACTTATAGCATTCGAATCCTAATACCCATGTTTTATTGTTCTTTAAATTATTAAAATATTAAATTCATATTGAAAGTGGTCAAAACAGTACATAGGAAGAATTATCAGGAAGTACCAGCTCTCAAAAGCAAATCTTATTCCATGCTTAAGCATAAACTACTGCTTTGTTTGATAATTGTGACTATGGCACAGCTGCAGTATGGAAGAAAATATTTTTTCTGTTTTGCGTTTAGAATAACTCCATTCTAGCACCCAAATGACGTCATTTGAGTGTTAGAATAAGTCGCTATGAAATGACGTCATTTGGGTGCTAGAATGGAGTTATTCTAAACGCAAAATAGAAAAAAAATATATTTATAAAATTATCTCGTTGCCGAAGGTCTTTCAAGCACTCATTTGTTCCTCAACTGTATTTTAATAAACCATTAAAGTTTCTTAAAGTATTCTTTTTCTACACTAATACATTTGTTAGTCTTTTGAAAGCATTTTGTAAAGCAATCACAAAATTCGCGGGGTCCCATAAAATCCTTTGAAATTCCAATATTGCGGCATATACACTTGGAAATGTTTTACCAGACATAATTTTTACAGCAGTTGGAAAAAATCGCACAGGACAGCGCTACAATAATAAATTAAACCTACCTCACAATTTAACACATATCTTAAAACCTACTATTTTCCATTGTGCCATATTGTCAGAAAGTTTTTTACCCTTCTGCGCTAGACCAAATTGTCTTTTCAGAAGGAGGAAAGTCTGATGGTGCACTATCAAGGAATACAAAACATTGAAAATAATACTATTGTTGTTCAGGTTGACAAATACTACACACCTTTAAATAGTGGGAATCTCTCTTAGAAACAACTTGAAGCAATTCTGGAAGGAAAAGAGCTTTATGGCAAGTATCCTACACATCTTAGTAAATTTGAAGTCATGCACAATAAGCCTTTTATGCTGCTGTGTACCCGGAATCAGTAGAGAGACGGGCTCTGAAGATAAAAACAAATCTGAAGTCAAAACATCTGATTCTACGTTGTGGCTAAAGAAGCATCGCTATCAATAAACGCAGGGATTCATTATAGCCATCCGAGATAGATTTATACGAACCAGAAATTGTGACCGACATGTTCTGAAACTAAACGTAACCGCTAGATGCCGGAAATGTAACTTGCTGGGAGAATCGATTGAACATTTAACCGCAGGATGTCCAGAACTGTTTAACAACGCTTATCTGGAAAGGTATAATCAGGTAGCTAAGATTATTCAAGGAGTAATTGCACTTAAATACAATCTGTTAATCAGCGTGTTTTAAATGTAATATTGAATAACCAGTTATTTTAGACGATAAACAGGTGGAGCCCATCGGAGGGCCCAACTTTCGATAAAAAAAGGCTGATAACGATAACACAAGTGCAACTAACAAAAGAAATAACTTCAATTTTTTTTCACCACCTCTGGAACCACGCAAAATCTATTTACTTGAACCATCTAACCTAATATTTAGCAGCAAATAAATATGATATTCCAAATAACGCAAATAATACAAGTTTAAATCAAAGTCAAAACTCGCAAACTGAAGATATGATAACTGACTAATCTGAGCCAACATACTAAACACCAGGTAAAATTAAAGTGTCACCAATTCACCTTAACAGTGCAACAAATTATCGAGAGGTCTTGAACGACACTCAATAAATTGTGCAAGAAAAATTTACCACTATCACCATAGGTCACCTTTTAAGAATTAATGTATCATCTACCGAGACTTTTCGTAATCTCACCAAATTCTACACCGAAAACAAACTAAAATATCACACGTTTAGATTACAGTACGACTAAACAAAATATTACGCAACATCTCAGATAAAGAACTCGTGGAATAATTGATAAAATTAGGTTATCCCGTTACCAATGGTATGCGGCTGTATAACAAAAATAAAATTCCAATGTCATTATGTGCTGTAGATCTGACTAAGAATAAGAAATTCACTGAAGTCTTTAATCTCACAACATTTAATTATTGTAGTATTTGAAGAACCACGTAGAAAGTCGGATAGTAGTCCACAATGCAACAGATGTCAGCGATATGGCCACAGCCGCAATTACTGTAACCTCGAACCGCGGTGCGTAAAATCTACCGGTAGCCATATTTATACTGATTGCCCAAAACGGTCTAATGACAAGCCGCAGGGAGTTAACTGTGGCGAAGAGCATCCCGCCAGTTACAAAGCGTGTAGCTACTACAAAAATGCGAAACTACACACGCGCATCAATCACGCAGATTCAGTAATTTCCAAACAAATTACAACAAGGATCAACCAATAAGAAGAACGCCACACTCGAGAGTAGCAACCAATCGCCCTACAAGAACGTTGTCCTAGAATCTTAGAGTACTACTTCCAATCAGAACGAAAATATGGCAGACTATTCAGCTCACTTGTCATGTATCAAAAACTGTCCAATACAAATACAAGAATTGACGTCTTTGAGCCAATAAAAATGAACTATATTGACAATTTTCACTAGTGAAAAATAATCGACAATTTTCACTAGTGGTATAGTGACTATTTTAAACAAATGTGATTTTTATTAGAAAAAGTCAATATTAGTGTTCTGTTACTATAGAAATTGCGTAGTTTGTTGATAGATTTACTGAAAACTAATTTTCAAAAGTAATTTGGTTCATTGAATAGTCCCTCGAAAGCCATTCTTAGTCAAAGTTAAGTAGAATATTTTTGCGGTCCTCGTCCTAATCGAACCAAACGCAATGGACATTCGTGATACCACAACAAAAATATTCGACATAACTTTAACTACTCATGGTATTATAAGTGATAATTTAACAATAATTGTAAAACTGCAATAGTCTTAATCATTCCACATGTCACAAAAACCAATTTTTTAAAACTATTACCAGTACTACTTCAGCATGTATCAAAATAAATTATTGACAATACATAATATAATGTAACTATGGTTAATTGGAATGCTAATGGAATTAAAGCCCGAACTTTTAAAATGCCGAGTTACTTGACATACAGGAATGATAGAACAGCATCAATCGCTTCTGTTGGCAACATTTGTTACATGCAAACTATTGCACTGTTTTTATTGACAAAACCAAATCTAAGAAACTTGGAAACTGTTGGAATTCATAACACCGCCAAAGTGAAAATAATTGCTGCTTATAAACTGCCGAAAGAAGATTGTCAGAACAAGATATTACAGATGTATTCACGGGTAGCAACAGTATATTACTTACGAGTATATGATATCTAAATTGTAAAAATATTATATGGAGCTGGCGAATTAACAATCCTGACGGCATTAGGTTATATAATATTTTCTCTTCTATATCTGTACAAATATCTGCTCCATCAGAAAATACATATTATCCGTACCGCCGAGTTCACCAGGCAGATGTGTTAGATATGATGCTACACAAAAATTTCGGTAAACCCATCTTCTACCAAACAGTTTTGACTGAAATGCACTCGAATTATTATTGCCGGTTCTTATCTTATTTTATCACACTCCCCAATATAACACACGAATTCCAAGATTAATAAATAACACAGTAGAATGGGAATTAATCAAACTTGAATTAAATAGCTCCCTCAAAGCACCTGGCTATCTAAACAAAACAGAAGAAATAAACCAATCCGTTTTAAATTATACGAGTCGTGCGCTTGCAGCCAGCAGTTTTAAACGCACTCATTCTGTGTTATCGATCTGTTTCGGGCCCATTGGCGCACTAGAAAAGCCCATGTGAATTTATCGACCCGTTTGGCTACGTACATTCCTGTACGTTGCCGTGCGTTACAGAGAATTGACCCGGCGTGACCAGAAGCAACAAGTGATCTTAAGTTCTCGTCCCGCCACGCACCGTTCGGGGTGGCGTAGGCGAGGCTTTACGTTTGTTTATTGTGTGATTAACGGCCAACGGTTTGTTCATTTGGTGTGTATGTGTACCGCATGTTTGGTTCCGTTATTTGAACTTCCGTCGCTTCAACGCAAGTGTGCTTTTCACATTTCATGGACTTATTGAAACACGTGGTAGCTTTGGCTGTTGGGCGAACTTAACGTTGTTTATCGATGTGAACCTTGAGGTTTTCGTTATCTTGAGGCGATAACCTCTAAAGCGTCGCTTGGCGGACTCTTCGTGAAAACCCAGTATCCAGTAGCCAATTTCCGTGCGGGCTTAGAATTCGGTTTCAGTAGTGGTTTATCCCAGGTTTCACCCCGCCCGCCAGCAGCTTCCCATTGATTTGATGCAGTTCCCTAGGTGTCTTTGCAGTGTCTGGAAAGCGACCGTTTGCAGCAACATAGGACATCGATTGCAGCTAAGCCAAGATTCTTAAAAGTATCGTTGTAATGCTTTACAGTGCCGAAGTTTAAGTCTACCGAATGTTTTGCCGAAGCGCCAGACAGTTTGCGTAACGTTGCGGTCATTGTAACGTTTATTGTTTGCACCATTACATTTGCTAAACCTTTTATAGTTGTTTACCTGTTAGTTTAATTCATTACCGTCAGATTACATGATCCTGTTCAACTTTACGTAGTGACAGGTAAAGTATGTGTCGCATTTGTACCATGTTTAGTTGATTACCGCCTTTTATTGCTGTTTATTGAGTCAGTGTTTTGAGTAATTCAATGTTAATACCGTTCACCAGTCATTCCTGTGTTTATCGTTTATCGTTTATTGCATATTTGCTAGATTAAGACGTTATGCAATTTACATATTTAACCTTTACTAACCCATTTCGTATTTTTATGTAACCTTTTGCCCATTTAAATATTTTGCTAATAAATTTATGTTTTTTTAACTGTGGTTTTCTTTTGAAGTACAATGACCTCCCGCTCCAAGGATGCACATCGACATGGGATGAGCAGCGGAGGAGCGCGGAACCTTGCGGTCAATTATTCGTTATTAAATATTTAACATGAAATTAACGTGAAATGTAAATCACGCCTTGGAAATTTTCATTCACGTTCACGGCCCGATTTTCAAATATTAGTCACGTTCACGACGAGACTTGCCATGACCCAGAGTGACCCTACTGTTTTCACTTCACACGCCCATCTCTAATACCCAGTTACGTCTCAAATTACATACCACAGAACGCGGGACAACTCAAGCCAACATCTCCACGAGAATTACAAAATCTCGTAAATAAATTACATATTAAAAAACCTCCAGGGCCAGATATGATTCCTAACGTTATCTTGAAAAACTTGACCAGCAAATCCCTGACATTTCTAGCAACAATTCTAAATACATCAGATTAGGTTCTTTTCAAAAAGCCTGGAAACATGCACACATCTTGCCATTTCACAAGCTGGACAAAGATAAAACTAATCCGGAAAATTATAGGCCGATAAGCCTCTTATCGGCGCTTTTAAAATGGTTAGAAAAGGTTATTTACACACGTTTACATCTTTTTATTATGGAATATAACTTACTACCTGCTTTTCAATATGGATTCCGTAAAAAATACAGTACCGGACGCTGCTTCGTATAACAGAAACCATCGAGAAAGAATTTGAAGCAAAAAGTGCACAGTAGCTGCATTCCAGATATGCAACAAGCGTTCCATAAAGTTCGGAAACAGGGCCTATTATATAAACTGCTACAGCTTAATATTCCCCCCTACCTAATAAGAATCCGGGAACCATTTCTTCAACACAGAACATTTGTAGTGCTGCCGATTAACAGCTTCTCGAGAAACAGAAACATATCTACTGGTGTTCCACAGGGGAGCAACTTAGGACCGCTGTTGTTCAATATATATTGCAATGGGTTGTATGCTTTGCTTTGTACTATTTGTCAAAATAATAATAAATACATAAAATCCATCACACACCTTAATTACTTTGATTTTGAATTTTATGATATCAAATTCTAACCGATTGACTATTTAATTTCTAGGTTCGATTGATATTTAAAATTTTAAATAGTAGTTTGCCCTCAATTTATGATCCGCTCATCGGTATAAAATTTATTTTGCTAGCTCAAATATTGCATGAAAACTCGTCTCTCATTTAGGCTTGGGTTCCCAGTTTGTTAAATTCAAAGTTAAAATATTACTGGCACGCCACTGTGTACAACTGAAATTAAACTTCAAAGCGCAAGCGCTCGACCTGTCAAACTGACTGACAAACAGATTCGAAATACGTTGAACGTTCGTGCGTGTAATTAATTTTAAAACAAGGATTCAATGAGCAAATTATTCGGTAAGTGTTTGAATTAAACCGCCTTTGGACGGCGTCAGTAAGTTCCTTTGTTTTCAGTCTAATACGTCCATTGGCTTGCTCAAAAAAGACGCCTCTGCGATTTTGTTTATTTTAACGTCCAACTGGCAATTTTAATTACAAATCCTAGATTACTGGTTATTCATGGACATCAAAATAAATCGGATTCCAGTTCCTTGGTTTGTACTTCAGGTATGATCGCACTTTCAAGCCTTTGGAGCGGTTAAATTGTTCGTACACTAACCTCACAATGCTTTCAGGAACGGTAACCACTAAAGGACCCCTCTGCGTTGCCTGTCGTTGATGCAGACCCCCAGGGATGCTGGAACGCTGATGTAGTTGCTGTCGCTGGTCCGCTTGGTGCCCTACAACGTTCTCTCACTGCTGTAGGCCTCTCATTTGCTGCTATCGGAGAATCGTAGACCTCCTTCGATGACGGCTCCAAGATCGGAAGCCACCACCTCGGTGTAAATTTAATTTTTGGTAACAACGCTACCCACACTTCCACATATGCATTAAATTGTGCTGAACACAACGGAGTAATTTATTTTCATGTAGGTTGACTATAAATATAAAATTTCTTTTATTAAAGTTGGAGCAAAATTCAAGCTGTCAAGTATAATTTTTATTCAATTGTCGAATCTCTCCGGTTCTCAATAACAAAACACTGTCTTACATATTTGAATAGGAAATGAACCAAGTTCAATTACATTACATTTAAAACTAAATCTAACAACTATGATAATTATTTACAATGTTTTAATCCATATATATGTATAATAGGCTTGTCTGGGACGCTGTTTTGTGTGTCCGGGACGCTGTTTCAGCAGCCAAACCGTAAGAGATAGAAAAAAAGTTATTAAAGTTATATGTTTGGAATGGTCATGTCAGGTCAGGAACAGAATTTCAGTCACGTGACACTTCCGGTTTTCGAGAAATCACGTGATTTCCGTCCGTCCGGGACGCTGGTCCGTCCGGGACGCTGTTTCAGCAGCCAAACCGTAAGGGATAGAGAAAAAAGTTATTAAAGTTATTTGTTTGGAATGGTCATGTCAGGTCAGAAACCGAATTTCAATCACGTGACAATTCCGGTTTTCGAAAAACGGTCTTTTTTGTTTTATTAAATGAGACATTTGTCTCACTGGTTGCTAGTTCTATAATAATTGTTCTTTAACTTTTCGATTTTCTACTATGTTATAGCGCCACTTAGTTTATTGTAAATTTACTTCTCTGTTCAACCCGCCATTACACTGATTATTTATTAGTTCACCAATTGTTTTACATCCGCCTGCTTGAATTTCATATTTATTCTGAACCTGTTTGGCTTTACATATTTTGAATCTTTCTGTGCCAGTCCTACTTAATATGGGTTTGGCTGCTATTTTGCCCAAACCTTTTATATTTTGCTAAATTTACATTACCGACTCCAAACCTTTGAAAATCGAGTTTCATTCCCTTCTAGCTTATTCAAATAATTCGAATGTTAATGGCTAAATTTTCCAATGTAAGTTCAAACTGACAAATTATGTGAATTTACACAGTTGTGCGAATCATCTCAACTCTGTGCTTTTGTGATTTAATCTTTAATTAGTCTGCATTGCCACCAGAGCTGAGTGGAGGGCTAAATACCATTACAATATATATATTGCTATGATATCGTTGTTTAAATGATTTAATTAAATAAATATTGGTTAAGAACCGCCATGCAAATATTTTATTTACACTATAAAATTCTAGGTAGATTAAAAGTGAGTTGTACTTTATTAACTCGTTAAAATAAATGGTTATATGCCCTGTATCATATTTTATTTATCTGCAAATATTGATAATTAATCGCTAGCTCAATTTGATAAAGCAATCACTTCATCTTGGTTAGGTTCCTGGCTGTATGTGTAATTCTTAAATTAATTGAGTACGGATCTGTGTTCCGTCTTAGCTCAACTGCGCACAAGCAACTACTCGAAAGGAGGTCAGACGCTACTCCAAAATGGATTCCTCTAACAAGTTGCGATCAGTGAATTAAAAACAATGTAAAAATTCATCTCAAAGTTCCAGCGGTAATTATTTAAATTCGACTGTTTTCGCGGCATTAAATTGTCATTTGTTTTCTAGCATTCGTCGAAGGGACGCGCGCCAATTTCTCAATTGTTTTTCTTGGCGTACCTTTGAATTCTACTTCCTTATAACCTCAAATTATGGACTCGGCCTATCTTTGCAGGCTGCACTGATTTTACAGCAACGGAAGTCCCTTGGATTGACTTGAGTATGACTCTTTTTACACATGCATAACTTTCACGGGCCTCACGTATCTAGTTTTAGGTTAAACAGTACCTGCTCTCACCGATCTTGTATCGGGAGCTCGAAGGACACGCTGATGTAGTTTCTTGGACTGCTATGGGCCGGATCCTGCTGCAACTCCTGACACACTTACTCGCGGGGCTCCTCGATGCTCTGGGGCCTTTCCCTCTAGGTTGTATCCGCTTGCTGGCCTCCACGCAGAGATCGGAATGGGCTGCTTCGGCTTCTAGGTTACGTATACCTGGCTCGGAGAACTTTTCAACTTTTTGGTGTCGAAGATGGTTGCAAATATTACCACCCGACCACGAACATGCACTCATTAAACTGGTATACTTTTTGTGTAGATATCATTTTATTTAATTATATGAAAATCTGATTTAAATTGGAGTACATTTTCAACATGTTAATTCATAATTAATTTATTTTGTTCTCCCTTAATATCCGCTATAAACAATTGCAAGTTAAATATTAAATAAAAAACGAATATGAACCAAGTTCAAAACAATTACTTATAATACTAAATTTGTCTATAACTAAAACTATTTACAAAATTCTTATTCTTAATATTATTGTCTACATTTATAATTAGTTAACCGTGTCTTTTCGCCACTACATGTTTTTAAAATGCTTTTAAATGTTCACACACGTCACTGCACTGATTAATTGCCTTTACTTTTCCAATATTTTTTGTTGCAGATGAAGCATTTGTATTAAGAACACAAATTATATGAAAATCTGATTTAAATTGGAGTACATTTTCAACATGTTAATTCATAATTAATTTATTTTGTTCTCCCTTAATATCCGCTATAAACAATTGCAAGTTAAATATTAAATAAAAAACGAATATGAACCAAGTTCAAAACAATTACTTATAATACTAAATTTGTCTATAACTAAAACTATTTACAAAATTCTTATTCTTAATATTATTGTCTACATTTATAATTAGTTAACCGTGTCTTTTCGTAACTACATGTTTTTAAAATGCTTTTAAATGTTCACACACGTCACTGCACTGATTAATTGCCTTTACTTTTCCAATATTTTTTGTTGCAGATGAAGCATTTGTATTAAGAACACAAATCATGAAGCTATACTCTACTAAATTCCAAGCATCAGCGAGTACAGCATACACTTTGCTGTTGAGTGTTCTCAATCCGGGTCGAAAGACTATATATCTTGATGTCCTCCGGTATTCTTCTAGTGTAGTACTAGTGTAGATCCGGCTGACAGGATCATATGTTCTGATCTGAATTCCAAGCATCGGTGACTTTTCATTGTAAATGTTAATTATAAAAGATCGGCGGTGTCCAAGTTTATGATTTGGAAAGCTTGCCCTTTGGTGTTGAACGAGTAAAATCTTTAGTTAAACATTAGTATTTTTGATGAATATGGTTGCCCTTCTGGTCTGGGTTGCCAAAGTTAGAGTTCTTCAGTAGTGTTGTTGACGCTGAAGTTTGTAAAATTTAATAATAAAATATTTTAAATATTTTAATTGCATAAGTAGTTAATTTCGTACTTTATAACGCTAGCTTCTGCAGCAAATTTTAATTAAATATTAAAAATGTATTTAATTTGTAGATCGCGTAATCGAGCGTTACATCTATCCGGCGGACGGTTTTACAATTACGCGAAGGCACCCGCTATGCGCGAAGTCGCGCTGAATAAACGAGGGCGTCGTCCGGAGAGTGCCTGAATTTTATAAATAGGCAAAATACAATCCAATACACATCTGACTTTAAATTAAACCGTCAAGAGTACAGAAATATGATTGCTCTGATCTTAACTGTAGCAATACTTTTGTTTTAAAATGATTGTCACCTTGCACCTACACTGTGTGTTGCCTATTTAAAGAACTTCAAGATCGGAGTTTTAAAATGGGCACCCTGTATAAGTAGGTTTCTGGACAAGTTAACGTCACTTGATTCCACCAGTCTCCACCAGTACCCCGACTTGAGTCTTTGGACTTTCCTTCCCTAAATCCTTTCCTGATGTTAGAATGTAATAGTGTTTATTTGTCTCCTAACATCTCCAGCCTCTAGCCTGACCTAGACGATAGAATGTAATAGCGTTAATCTATCTCCTATCGTTTCCAGGAAAAACCATTCTACGCGTTTAGAATGTGGTAGTGTTTATGTGTCTCCTAAACGCATTTCGCGTAAATTCAAAGCCCCACGACCGTAGGCACTAAGAGTATTAAAAATCAATTAATAACTGTATCTGGAGGGACCGTATTGTGCGTCCATCGACGACGACCCGATGCCCAAAGGCAAATCACGCCCGAGTCTGGAGGTTCTTGCCGTAAGCAAATACCGAGCTGTCAAATCCATCCTGCTGAAATTAGCGAATTTCACCAGGTATAATTTTACGGCGCAAGTATTCCTGGAATAACGAATGCCATCCTGAGGCACCTTTACAACCTGCATCAATCCTTACGCAGTCCCGGAAGCGTCAGGTATCCTTTAATCTTGTTAATTTATGCGTATGCTTGCAGAACGCAAATTGTAAACATAACTGCCGTTATCTCCGAAGCCGGGTCCTAGATATTCGACATACAGGGCCTAAATACCTATTTAGCTCCTCGCCGAATACAGCTGCCACCCGCATCTACCTGCTGAATTGGTTGCATATTACCAAGGCGCAAAGAAACATAGCCCCTAGGAAATTGCTGATTTTATTGTAAATACCAATTCGTAATTTGTACAACTAGTTAAAAACATTATACTGTTGTTATATATAGATTGTGTTTTCCTGACAATATATATTTGAGTTTGACAGAACCCTGTCTTTGATTGAGTTACTCGAGGTAGAAAAATTAATAAACGTTTGAGCCTTTCCGAAATTAATCAGTCGTAAATGACCAGAATTAAATACCAGGACTAAAGTTAAATTTTGAGTGCAAAACGTCGAGAAAAAGTTGAAAAAACACTTTTCTCACGTATTGCACATGCTATTTTTTACGCGATGTAGGTAAATGCGTAACAAATCATGCGAGTTTAAAAATTAAACTATGCTTTGCTATGAAAAAAATGTTGCTATGCATAATAGTACCATCGTTTTGAAATATTTACTGTTGATCTGCATAAAAGCACCACTATTCTAAATAATTTTGCATTTAGGAATGTAATAACTTTCCCAACAATATGTGAAAGAAAATACTTGACAGTACTACTTAGTTATGATGTCATAATAATTTAATCACCTAATTCTAACAGTTCATTACAAAATAGCTATTTATGCAACAAATGCTAAAAATCGACGGTTATGCACGAGACATGAGGCCGAAGGCTGAGTTTTATAACATGTCTCGTGCATAAACGACTTTTAGCACGCGTTGCATACAATATTTTATCTACGACCTTAATTTTACTGTTATTAATCCATAAATATTGATTTAACAAAGGTTTGCATCTACGAATCTTCTAATTTATGTCATAATAAACAGTAGACCATGCCGCGCGGGCAAATGTTTGCGAAGCCAGTGCTGTCAAGTTCAGTTACAAAATGTAATTATTAATACTCCACATCTGACTGTATTCATTACATAACGCTTTAATTATTTCAAAAACACTTTACCTGTAACGCAAGAAGCAACTAGAATAACTTTACAACTTCACATCCAGTTCGAAATTGTAGTTTTATAACCTCACTTCACTTTTAGCACATGGGCTAAAAGTAAACAGCTGATTTCTTTAACCACGCTAAACTATTAAACGTCACTTTTAGTGAAACAAGCTAGCACTAAAAGGCCTACTTTTAGTAGTGGTCGTAGATAAATTATATTTCAGGTCAGGAATATGCAGTGCTAATATTAAAAACGCTTTCAAAGACACAATGTGTAACAGATGATTTAGTATTTTTATTATCAATGATCAATATATTTACATTATTTATCTGTAAAATATTTTTAACACTTACCTGTACATTTAACTTCAACAACGACCTTTTGCCATGTCAATTCTTCAGCATTTCTATTAGAATACTTTCTATAAGTTCTATAATTCTAGAATATTTCATATTTTTCGATCACTAGCGCAAACAACACATTATATTCTTGGTCATCTCTCCTTCTTTATCTAGGAGCTGTGTTTATGGAACACGAATTATGTGTCTTTACGCGGAACTGAAACTAAAATATATAACGAAATCTATGTAATGCAACATGTTTCTACAAGATTTTTTTTTCCTTAGACGTCACCTGAAATGCATTTCGTTGATGTGCGGTTTCGAATTTAAAATACCTAGCGTGTTGTTATTTTATGTTTCATGTTTTCTGTTTCACGTTTCTTGGTTCTTTGATTTGTGGCCTCCCACAGGAACTCAACGGCAGTAGCGATGTACCCCAAAAAGCAATTCAGAAACGCGACTAAAAGACTGTTTCGAAAGTAAAAGCGAAGAAAATATTGCAAATGTAGTTTTGTAAGGCCAACTGCGTATACGAACATTTAACTATTAGCAATAATCTGTGTAAATTTTGTCTCAAATATGAGGAAGGGTGCATTTACACCAAATTCACGTCTTAACACTTGATAAAAAAAGGTTGCGTGCATGTACTTCAAACTGCAGCTAGATAATGAAAACAAAAGAAAATTATTTCAAAAATATCTGCAAATGCTTCTAGGTAACAGGAGACTAAATGTAATTATTATTATACTATATCAAACATATTGTTAGCCCAATAATAATTTCTATGCAAACAATGTTTAAAGCGGACCGAAAAACTGCTAGTTTTCATACTGATCAAAGTTTATAGAGATTTCTAATGCTATATTGCTTAATGTGTATCTAAATTTGCATACTTACGTCAGCTCACAAGTTGTGAAGTGACATTCCTATAAAATACATATTCCTATACCTAACGAAAAAAAGCAGTAATCAAAGTTGATGAAGAAATAACAGAGGAAATAAAAATTTATAGGGGTGCTGCGATGCCTATTATTACCGTTTTTGTTTGATATTTACTCTAATATTTCGAATAAATAGTTCAAAAGGCCCTAGAAGAGGAAATGGGCGGAATTATAATTAATGGCTAATTAATTAATAATAGATATGCAGATAACATAGTGATAATTGTGATCGCAGAAGACCCCTAAAGAAAAACAGAAAAAGTATAAACATGACCCTAAAACTAAGAATAACTGGGCACATGGATTACCAACAATAGCGTAGCGGAGCTACCAAACCGCGCGAAAACAAAAATCTCCTTGCTAACGGCACACAAAACCTCTAATAAAAAGTGAAACTCGGGGTTGCAGCTGTGCTAGCTAAATCAGTGGGTGTTCGATTTAAAACGTTACGCGATGCAAAGATTTTCTAAGGTTAAAAACTGAGTCATGTGCCTCAAGCGTACAGCACTGGTTGATAAATTACTATTGATTTCACCAAGTGTTATGTCATTCAAAATACGAGTTCCTACGTGTGGAGTTGGTAAAAAAATCGACTCCGATTCTTGGTATTTTAGTAGTTGGAATCCGACTCCGATTCCGACAGTACCCCCCCCCCCCTTTATTCCTTTTTATCTACTTGATAAATTTACCGGCCCATGACGCATTTCACAAACTTTGGGGAATTTGGTTGATTATAAAAAATTACATAATTATAATCTTATTTAATATTTGCTATTGAAAATAAGAAATTAACAATAACAATGTAATGAAAATCGTGATTTTTATCAATCTGGGGTCTCAATCTTCAAATAATCAGTAGTACAGTCTTTCAAATAGTTTTTAGTTTTGTGTATTTACATAAAAATCTTGTAAAATAATACTCGGAGTCGGGTAATTTATACCGACTCCGATTTCGGCTCCACCTAAAAGATTCCGCCTTCTTGACTCCGTCTGTACAGCCCTGATTTCTACGGAACTGCAGTATCTCTAAAACGGCGGGCATTGTGAGGCACTAAAGTAGGAGCGTGTCCAACTCTTAACGAATGTAAAGGGCACCATCCAAGAAGCGGTATAATTGCGCTTTCTGCCAGATGCAACAGATCCAGCTCCTTGGCAAGCAACTGTACGCACACCCTTTTGGAGAACATAGCCGAGTACGGGTTCTGGCTATATCTCAAAGTGGCCACCTGCGGACCCAAGGCGAGCAATGCCATTGACGTAACTGACCAGGAAGTCCGCAATAAAACCAAAGTTTGAAAGCGTGACTTGCTAGACACAGGAAAATAGTGCCTCAAGAACGCTTCGAATTAAATCATAAATTTATTCTACTTCCGTAACGAGGGCTATATAATATGGAGACAGCCTGGCAGTCTGGATTTTATATATTCAGACGTTGAGTATTGAAGAACTTTGCAGATTTCAGTTCAATCGCCCGCTTACACATTTCGGTCATTTTTTACACTCTGCACTAGTGCTTCCAAAATCTGCCTTGATCACTTGAAACTCGTGCACTGTACGCGTACTCTATATAAATAACTATACTAAACTGCTACATATTTGATTTGTTTGTTTGATTGATTTGTTCTTGGTCAAAATAGGCGTTATTGTTGTACATATTGTGATTCATTTGTCATTACTAAGGGTAAAGCAAACTATACAGGGCAACGTAGCTGCTTGAATAGGATAGAAATGGTATGTTCTTCAGTGATAGAACTGTTCAAAGGTTATGTACACTGAAAATACGGAGAACTTAGTAACGCACATGGAAGTATGTATTAAATCAAGAAGAGATTGTTCCGAAATTTAAAGAGATTGTTTCAGTTGTACGTTTATAGACCTACTATGAGCGGTAGTACAATGAACAAATTCACTGGTAATATTTTTTTTTCAGAAAACGTTATTTTAATACTAAACCTATGACACCTTATATCATTGAAAAGAAAAAAAACCGTTATCTAATATAGTCATGGTCTTTTTAATGTACATCTAAGAACCAAAATAATGTATAAATTATATAATTACTGAAAATCTCAGTTCCTCAGTTTGAAGTGAAAATGAAACAAACACTCGAGGATTTTAAGTTGATCATAGTAGCGCTTGAAGTGCTGTACCTTTTTTATATCCATCATCTAGATTTGAAATATTTGTAAACTGAATCATTTTTGTTTGTATTTAGGATATACTCGTATATGATCCAGAAATCATTGGAGGTCGTTTTAAAACAGCTGGTATGCGGTTATATAAGTGTAAAAAAAGGCATTTTCTTAATTTAAATTATTTTGGAAATTACATCTTCCACATGCACACCCTTGCAATTGCAACCAACATCCCTGACACGTTTTCATGAAGTTTTAATTACTCTGCGTAATAAATCAAACCCTGTGTCTTTACAGTTCGTTAAAAAGCCCTAACCGCAAAAATATTTAACAATCGCTAAATACGTATTTCGACAGCTAAGCTGTTATTGTCGACTTTCACTGGCGATTAAATGAAGAGCGTATCTTCGGCCAGCTTTGTCGTGTTAGTTTCTTTCCAAGTTTATTGAAAATGACAGCTTAGCTGTCGAAATACGTATGGCCAGGAATTATGCCTGTAAGACTATCCATCGTTTACTTTACTGTCTACTATAGTGCTCCATTTTGTTGAAATATTGAAGTACATATCCCGTGTTTGCTGAATTTCATTTTGACAAAAACTGTTAAGATACTCACATATCCTTAAAGCGAAACGCATTGGACTTTATTCAGTTGCATGTCGCACTCTTCTAACGGTCTTATTGTACGAGCGGATCCTAAAAATCTGGAATCAACTCTTCCATGAACACGAAACTGATTGGCCCAATTCGGAAATGTCTCTCGTTTTGATATTGTTCTGCGCCTGAGAACTTGAATTTCACGCCTAGAATATCTTTGCGTTTTCACAGTGCTCTGTGTTTGAATAAACTACTCAAGAGCAAACAGACGTTAATACGTATAACGGTAAATAAGCCATAAGTACCTACTTAAATTGCACAGGATAAATACCAAAAATTCATAAAATTGGCAATTGACTATCAACTATTTTTCATTCTGTAGTTCACTTAGAACTACCGGCACTAAATGTGAACCATGTATTTATGTATTACTATTGTCTAAATTGCTTGTGTTATATTGGGTATCCCACCAAAAATTAAAAAAAAATTTGGACAAGACAATATTTCCGTTATCAATTCCAACAATAAAATTAAAAACCGCAATTCAGGTAAACTTCTATTAGGCACTTTCTAATAGCATTGAGTCTGAGAAGTGACAGGATGCTACTTCATTTTGTATTTAATAATAGATTGGTATGTAATTTAACTGAATAAAAAGCTATGGATTCGTCTTCGTTTAACAAAATGTTTCTTTAGCTTTACGTTTTACTGAAATCTGTTCTTTTAATTTAATATCTTCGTCGTTCTAAGGTATTTTGTGATTTCCATTACAGAATAAATTTCCAATTTTAGATACTTATTTGAAGCTGGTATTTACTTATAACATTTTGGGGTTATTAACCCTAACATGTAGAGACACGAATGCTTCGCTATAACATGTTCCGCAATCTAATATCAATATTGAAAATACATATTGGCGATAAGCTACTTAGCCAATTTTTTCAATGCATCTACGTCTTAAATTGTACGAGATTGGAAATAAATGTGATGTTTTGAAAAATAAGTACTGTAATTCACTAGTAATTGATTTATTAAGCAGTATAGACCATTTCAATCACAGTTTTAGATTTTTGATTAAAATTCTTACCTTCTCTACGCATAATTGAGCTATTTTCTCTTATTGATGTTACAGAACATAAAAGTAATTTGTAATTATTTTCAATGAATTCGAAGGATAACATATTTTTCTAGCTGTTTATTGGGTTATCTCAGTGTATAGATTAAACATTTCATGTGGACCTAGGAAATATTAACTGTAGGGGTCAAGTCACAGTTTGACAAGCCAGCATGTTGAACCTACTTTACCAATCCAATATGTCCAAAGAAACTAAATAGGTACTCTTTTAGATATTCTGAAAATAGAGTGCAACGTTTTGCTGAAACCAGGTTTCAGATATGATATTGAGAGGAATATTCTTAAAAATTTGTCACAAATACTAATAGTTCTCAGCAGTCAAACGAGATAAGAAATCGATTATCCCTTTAGTGGGTTACCGATTATGTCCCAGAAATGCATTTACCCCGGAAACCAAACATGCAAATTTCAACGATTATAAGTTTTTTTTTAAAGGCTAAAAACTAAATTTCTTGCGTGGCAGATAATCTTTTAGTTATACAGAATGTCAGGTAAGTTGTCAGGAATGATAGAGTGCTAGAATCTAAAGCTCTTCAGTTGTTTTCGGATTGAACGCACAGTTCTGCCATAAATCATTGTTGAAAGGGGCACTATAGAATCTTACAATCGCTCAAAATCTAGTTATTTTCTAATCATCTTTTTAAATAGATTGAAGTTATATTAATTACTATTAAAATTGTCAATTTATATAATATCATGACACAGTTATTGAAAATGAAGCTCAATTTTCCAAATTACGTAATCTATCAATACACATTTTGTCTATGTGGCAAAAGATACTTGTCGTTTCAGAGAACGATTTCCAGATCATCGAATAATATACAGGGTGGCCCAGGTAAAAGAGGTCCCGTGTCCTGTACCATACTGAAAGTGATATTGAGCGCTCGTGCGGCGTCACGTGATGTCCAGCGGCCATTTTGTGTTAATGTGTATTGCTCAGTGTTGCGTTGTCACTTGTTAATAACGGTTGTAAATACGGTTCTGTAGATTTTAAATAAAAATATAATATTAATTTATCTTTGTGTATTCACACGGCACCTCGTTTACCTTGGCTACTCTGTATCAAGCAAAATTTTGAAGATTTTTAGATAATTTATTATCAGTATATTTCTACATTATATTCATATTTAGAAGTTGTGTCGTTATGAGTTATAAGCTATTAACAACCTATGCATTTGGCTTGTGAGGAAGTCACCTACCGGCATCCCCCCCAGCAAATTTTGAAACATGAAACCTTCTATTTTTTCTCTTATTATACGCCAGTGGCCTGTTTTAATAATAATAAAGTTTATTTTCATTATAGAAGAAAAACTATAACATAATTGATACAAAATATATGATATTATAATACATTGTATTAATGAAGAAACAATGGCAATCAGATGACTTCAACAAGTCCCTTTCTTCCCTGCCACCGCATGCAAACATATCATTACAAAATAAACAAAATGGCATATTACCACATAAAAATCATCAAAAATACAAATACAAATAAACGGTCTAACACCAGATAACATTTAAAAATAATTAGAATAAAACACTATTAAGATCAATTATTATTCAACCAACTAATCACTCTTTGTTTGAAGCAAAATACCGAAAGTTTCTTGAATTTCGAAGGAATGGAGTTATAAAGTTTGGAAATATTGTAAGAAAAAGAATGTTTGAATGATTGTAAGCGGTGAATTGATAGAGTTATGAGTTTCCTATGCCTAAGATTTATATTATGAACGGATGTTCGGCATTTTATTTTATTATTACAAGTAAGGCGGAGCATTAAAGATAATAATGTTATAAGAAAAGACTAAATAATGAAGTTATGTCGCGTCTCCATGTTGAGCCATTTGGTCTCTTAAACCTTATGTGAAATATGCTCACGACGCTTTATACCATACATGAGCTCCAAATAAGAGTGCTGTACCATTTGTATATTTCTTACAAAGTAACTATCTAGACAAGCTTTATAAACCACATCACATTAATTAAACTGCGATAGGACTAATGAGTCGCACAGTATAATTTTGATATTTCTACTTAACGCATGTCGATGGTCGTATGTTATATCAATTTTAGATATCCATAGGCCATCCTAATATAACCACTAACATGTTCCTGCAATCTAAGACTTTAATCAAGCATTAAACTCAGATTCCGAGCAGAATGATTGCATGGAATTACACTATCATTAATCTGTAATTGTGTATTGATGTTATTTCTTTCGGCAAAAAGTATTGCAACAGATTTGGAGGGTTTAATTTTGAGGGAATGCCAAGTAGCAGCTTGTACCAATTTCCGTAAATCTTCATTGTAACCACAAAAAAAATCATCTTTTGAGATTTCTCCAGATCTTCACGTTTCAGGGTCCCTAGATGACGAAAAATAGGTGTTCTTAATTTCATCTGCCGTCTGTATGTTGCCGGTATAACTCAAAAACTAGTTGTTGGAGGAAGACGATATTTTCCATGAGGATTATATGTCTAACTGGTATGAAAAAACCGATAAAATTTCGGTCAAATATATACACGGTGAGCACCTCTAAAAACGAAACCTTTGTCTATATTTTCTTTAACTAAGGAATAGATAAAAGTAGTAATTTGTACATAGCTCAAGCTTTACCCTTGACGAAAATGGGACCCAACAGATACAAGATAAATATTGTAAGAGAGAAACAGGTCCAACGAATAAGTGCGTTGTGATTAATGTAGCTGCATCGCGTGGCAGGATGGGAACGACGAGCACTCTACCCGAGACCTACTTGGTTCCCGCTGAAATCCGTTCAGCAGGCGCTAAAATCGCGCGAAGTTCGAATTCTGTCTGCAATATTGTTTTATTAAAGAGCTGATGTAATTTGCATTACCAAGTATTTCCTTTTATTATTTCAGTATTATTACGAACGAGAAGATATTTTTACCTCTAGTTGGCTTTGATTTTTCAAAATATTTTGTGTCATAACTTGCACTTGCGACAAAAGATGTAGGTAAAACCGTTTACAGATGTTTTTAAATACGGTTCTTACTTTCTGATGTCAAATTTAAGAAGTCCTTTTTATTTTGAATTCAAAAATGTACCATACTGTATGGTTTTTTATCATTATCAAGACATTTTTGGATACAGATCGGTGATGAGTCACACTGTATGTTATTTATTTACGTTATTATTGAGTTATTTGTTATAAGTAAGAATAATAATCAATAAATTAAAAACATCCAGTGTGGATTACTACTTCTTTATTTAAATTACAAAAGCTAAAACAACGTATAATATGCTCTAGAAATGCGTATCCAAAAATTTCCTGGTAATGATAAAAAGACTCGAGCGAAACGTAATTAAACCATAATGTGTGTTACATTGCTGAATTCACAAAAAAAGGACTTCTAAAATTTGACATTAGAAAATAAGGACCGTATTTAAAAGAATAAAGTTGATGATGGTTGCTCGGAGATACCTTAGATAAAAAAAAATTATAACGTATTATTTAAGTCCATTAAAAGTTGCTATAAAGAAGTTTTGTCACTTTCGCTCTAACTTTAATATTAACGCCAGAAAAAATAGAATTAGAAATCCATTTTTTTTTAAATTACTCAAAAGCGAAAAATCATACCAAAGATTTCTAATCGTAGTTTTGTTAGTCCTTTAATTACGCAACTTTTCCTCCATTTAACCAAATCTACATCTCTTACTATTAACGAGATCCACATACTGGCCCTCCTTATCTTGGACACACGATACAAATTGGTGACGGCTCGTACGAACAGAGGGGCATGCGTGAACATTGAGTTTTCCGGCAGGCACCTTAATGTACTATACTGTCAATTAGCTGTCACACTTGTGTTACTTTTACTGTTACATTCGCTTAATTGCTACTACTTTTGTTATTCATCTGCTCTACTCTTTTCTGCAGTCAACTACATAAATTAGTTCGTTTTGTTACAGAAGTATTCCACATTAAAAAAAGTGCAATATATGTAGTGTAAAAGAACGATTGCCTTTTATATCCTTATGTCGGCACTAGCCGCCACCAATATGTCGACTGGGTTAGGAATTTGAATATATTTGCTCGATTTTACATTTATATTTCTATTTTTAGTACTGTATTAGCGTTATTGATTGTGTGTTTATGTCATTAACTTATGAACTTTTAAGCAAAAAATAGATAAAGTGAAGTACATTTTATTATTAGTTCAGTCTGTTTAGAAACAAAACCGTTGTAAGTATTCAAACTTATTCGCCTTATTGTAAGTTAGCAGTTCTAACTTACCTCGGATTAGTAAATACTTTTAATCTGTTCTTTTGACAATATCTACATGTTTTACAAATGTGTCTGCTATTCATGGTTTTTTATAGAGGACTTTAATAGGTTCATTCGGGGGAAATGTTTCTAATTTTAGAGTAAATTTTATAAAAATAATTAAAACGAATTCAAACGGAGGGCCAAGATAATAGAGCATATTTTGTATCTATTTGCGTATTAAGGAAAAGATACATTTCTAAAAAATCTGTAAAAGGCTTTACGCAGAACTTCCCTCGTCGACATTGTGACACTAAATGATTTTAAAAATCAAATTAAGTTAGGAGTAAAAATATCTTCACATTTCTAATAAATTAATTACATTTTCAAATTTAAGAAAAAATGTAACCCGCTGGGATTTGAACCCGCCGCATCTGGAGCTCTGCAGATCGCTCGATCCTAGCCGCATCTCCGCAGCGGATATAACTACAGCGAAATTCCATCTGCGCTACCGAGTCTCTTCGAGAAAAGTCCGGCGCGCGCCTCTCTTGAAGAGCACGGTGTTATGGTTGAAACATTTTTACTCTTTTGTGACATTATTCTTTATCGGTTAAGTCTTATTTTCTGCAAATGTAAAGCCTGACCTATGGGAAAGTTATTACTTCTTTTTATTTCAAAATTAACATGAAAATAAAAAAAATATTTTTTTAAGGTGTGCTCACCCTGTATATACCGGGTGCCCGAATTTCGTAGGGACACCATGGGTAACTTTTGCATTTGAAGAGATAGAAAGATGGTTAAATTAGCAAAAGGTGCAGCTTTGAGAGCTCATTAAGAATCCATCTTCAAATTTTACTTGTCATGGCCCACTTGTCTAAAATTAAAAAAAAGACAAAGTCTCCTAATTTCTTTTATATGTCGTAACTTTTTTGTTACTTAAGATAATGAGATGCGATTTGAACTAATTTGCATGGTAATTTAAATACATTTATTGGCACTTAATAAAACCACTTTTATTTGTGAAAATTTTTAGTAATCTAACGTAACCTCAAAATTTTAAATTGGTACCGTGCAATTTTTTGGCCCTTTTAAGAGAGGATTTATTTCTGAATGCAATGATGTATTACATGATATGGAAACTTCTGCAAAATTTTGAAAAACTGAGCTTATTCTTATTACAGGCAGAAATCACTAGTGCCATGATCACAATAATTTTGTTTTTTATTTATCACGTTATCTGTGAAATTATGTTTCGAAACAAAAAGCACGCTTATCATCATACGTGCCTTCCAGTAGTGTCAGTGTGTTCCGTATGTTTGACGTGTAAGTTCTACGTTCTTGTAGTACTTGATATACGCACAAAATACATCATATTTTCAAAATTTTCCGTTATGAGTTGAAGTAATAACACTCACACTACTGACAGGCACGTATGATGATAAGCTTGCTTTTTGTTTCAAAACATAATTTCACAGATAACGTGATAAACAAAAAACAAAGTTATTGTGATCATAGCACTAGTGATTTCTGCCTTTAAAAAGAATAAGCTCAGTTTTTCAAAATTTTGATAAAGTTTCCATATCATGTAATACATCATTGCATTCAGAAAAAAATCCTCTCTTAAAAGGGCAAAAAAATTGCACGGTACCAATTTAAAATTTTGTGGTTAGGTTAGATTACTAAAAATTTACACAAATAAAATTGGTTTTATTAAGTGCCAATAAAAGTATTTACATTACCATGCAAATTAGTTCAAATCGCATCTCAATATCTTAAGTAATAAACCAGTTACGGCATTTAAAATAAATGAGGAGATTTTGTTTTTTTTTAAATTTTAGACAAGTGGGCCATGACAAGTAAAATTTGAAGATGGATTCTTAATGAACTCCCAAACCTGTACCGATTTGCTAATTTAACCATCTCTCTATCTCTTCAAATACAAAAGTTACCCATGTTGTCCCTACGAAATCCGAGCACCCTGTATTTGTATGAAATTGTACCGGTTTCGTGCGAGGTAGATATACAGGGTCCGGCAATGAAACGGGAAGATTTCGTAAATAATTTTATTGTTGAAAAAATATTTTTTTTTATAATTATTAATACATTAATGGGGAGTAAAAGAGTAGCCATTTGATTTACAATGTTAAAAAAAATATTTTTTGAATACTACATCTGCCAAATGTCCTCCGTTGACATTAAATTTATGCATTTTTGGAGTCGAGCCTGAAAGTTTTGCATCACTCTTCGTGGGGTTACCTAAAAAGAAAAGTGTTTGCAACTGATCCACCCAGGATAATCCCGGCCCTCGAATTCGTGACAAGATTGCAGCAATACCTGTTGATGTGCTGCGAAGAGTGATGCAAAACTTTCAGGCTCGACTCCAAGATTGCATAAATTTAATGTCAACGGAGGACATTTGGCAGATGTAGTATTCAATAAATATTTTTTTTAACATTGTAAATCAAATGGCTACTCTTTTACTTCCCATTAATGTATTAATAATTATAAAAAAATTATTTTTTAAAAATAAAATTAGTTACGAAATCTTCCGGTTTCATTGCCGGACCCTGTATAATATGTATGCAAAATATCGTCTTCCTCCAACAAATAGTTTTTGAGCTATACTGCCAACAGACAGACAGACTGACAGACAGACGGACAGACAGACAGACAGACAGACGGAATTAAAAAAACCTCTTTTCCGTCATCTAGGGACCTTGAAACGTGAAG
>CALNHX010006187.1:0-94119 GCA_940337035.1 Agriotes lineatus
ATGTTTGTCTCGATCTGTCATATCCAGGCACCCATTCTATAATAACTTTAGCTATCCTATTGGGTTTCATCCTTGAAGGATGGCTGAGCCATCTGTGAAACGTTCTCTGCATGTCTGCTCCTTTTATTAATTCGTCTGATCCTTGGGTGTATCTTCTTTGGTGCTGTTTACGATAGCAGCAGTGGACTGTAGTTTAAATTTCATCCATCGAAGATTACACTATTCTTGGCGAGCACACAATTAGACGAGAAGGAAAATGCTTTGCCACCTACCTTGCTTCTGTATCGCTCTCTTCCACCAAGCTGGGGACCATCGATGGAAGCAACGATTTTTGCCTCCTATTTTCCTTTAACAATAGGCCATGCACACAAAAATCACACTACAAGCAACAAAACTGGACCGATCGACTCGAGGCATGTAGTCGCACGGCGTACTTGCGGGCAATTGTTCGACTCTCACGTGTTTTTCAGCGACATCTTGATTTCGGCAGATCGCCAAATTTTCCCTTCGCATCGTGATCCACCATACTACTACAGCCCTTGTGGAGGTCTGAACAGGTGCATTCCATCGCTTTCCAGTACAACATTGTACATTTTTCTTAATATTTTCCTCTTCGTACGCCGTTATCATGCCTGTCTCAGTGCTTATTTGTGACCTCATATAAATAAATTATTTAACTTCCTCATATGTATTTGTACCAATTTTTAGCTCTTGCTTCTGGTAGTAGAGTTTGGCATTTGTAGATTTGTTTTTGTTTACTAAAAGGTCGTTTTCTGCCTTTGATTTTTCCTAATTAATGAATGTAAATTCAGCTTTTTCATATAAGTACACATTTTTCAGGAACAGCAGTCTGCATTTCCAAGCCTGTAGACTTCAGGTGACCCTAGTTCATTTGTTAGGCACCTGTATATGAGCCCTTATCATGTTCTCGTACTTTAAGAGCCTGTTTATAAAACTTGACCGTTGTCCGAACTTCTGAATTGATAAGTAAATAATCCAACAATTTTCTCAAAGTTTTTAGCACACAGCATATAATTCTTTAGAATGAATCAAGGAGTGGTTCCGGGTGGGCCAGGCCACGCTGTATTTTCTGGTCCACTCGTGTGCCCACTCTGGCGAATCAGTAGATGCGCCGTCAAAAATTAGATTAAACAATTGCCTATTACGCATGTTTACCAGTCTGATTCTGATTAGTTGATGGGTACAGCGGATTCACGCCAGGTAAAAAAGCAGTAATTTCAAACAATCCACCAGCAATTCGCTGTGACGTTCTAGCTTGTTTAGGTTAGTTTCAGCCTTTGATAGTTTTTTAAATTGAGTACCCCATAAGATTTTTTTGGAATCGCTAATCTGTTACGGTATTAAAACAACTTTACGACACCCACCCAAGGTGAGCATCGCACCACGGAATCAGTCCTGGAAAACTGGCACACTTGCCCTGAGATCTGCTAAAAACAGGCTGAAGGCCACGGCTGGAACGCTCAGGGAGTCGGGCGTGAGTCACACGATACGTTCTGGGCAGGCGTGTAGAGGCATATATATAGGGTACGTCAAAATTATGAGGGCGCCACCAAGCCTGTCTTAACCCGAATAACCGGGCATGGGCGGTTAGACGGGGCGAAGTATTCAAGACACTCCGTCGATAGGGCTACTCGTGAATTATAAACTCACACAACGATTTCGTGATGGCAAAAATACTTAGATCATGAAGGGGCCTTTTCAGCCACGGCAATGTCACCACCAAGCCTACCTGTAAGCTCTGATCTCACTGGCTCCACCGTACATTCATCTCCTCAATGATGGCCGCACACTGAAACAGAACATGCACAAAGCGACCAAGAATAAAGCGTCTCTTAATTAGATAAGCGTCTATTGGTCCAGTCTTACATTGGGGCAGCAAAGCGTGCCGCAAACATTGCGTTAACTCTTATAAATAAGCATCAGCTGATGGGCGCACTACGGTTACTAAACAACACCCATAACTGTACAACATCAAAAGCAGTTTGACATATGAGTCCCACAACGGGAACGTTTGTTCATAAAAAAAATGCTCACATGATAATTTGGGCAAACACAGCATAGTCCAAGTGAGGGAAGTGATTAGATCAAAAATGAGCGAGCGACGCCACTTCGCGACAACGATTTAAGATGCGAAGGGTACGTTTTTAACGGTGCACAAGATTTCACAGTTATTCACATGATTAAGCGCACAACTCGCGCACGAGAAGTTAGTATAATTCAATGGATACAAATACCTTAATTTTATTGGTGACGATCCAAGAGATCAGCGTGCGGTCCAGCTTGCCTGTGGCAATTCATTCTCCGCTAAAACGGCCGACGTGTGAATGGTCTGGATGCGCCCAAAATGGCGACAAAGGCTGGCGCTTCAACAAACGCCGCTACGACGGACAAACTAGCCCAAGTGATGTCCTACCTCAACGGAATCCTCGCATAACGAGCTAAAGGGAACACTCCCTTACGTGACGACGTAGAACCAGGCATGGAATTCCATCACACCTACGCCTTGGCGCAATAAGATCGCCGTTAACG
The DNA here is from genome assembly GCA_940337035.1 of Agriotes lineatus. Taxonomy (NCBI): domain Eukaryota; kingdom Metazoa; phylum Arthropoda; class Insecta; order Coleoptera; family Elateridae; genus Agriotes; species Agriotes lineatus. The sequence continues at coordinate 2,551 of CALNHX010006187.1, forward strand.
ACACACACACACCTCCTTTGTTCAATCGCCTGAGTAGAACTGCCCAAGCAAGCAGCGTTCCGACCCCCGCCGTGGCGTGAGCCAAAACGGCGTTACCACGTGACTCTCGACAGCCAATGGCGAGGCGCCCCAATAAAACAAATAAGTGCCTGTGACAAAGACAGCCAATGGCGAGGCGCCCAATAAAACAAATAAGTGCCGGTAACGAAGACAGCGCGAGGCCTCGCAGTCACAACAACAGCGTAAATTCTAGAAGGTTCGGAAATCCTGCGAGCGTTAACACCCGATTGCCAAAGTACCAACAACGGGGTGCCCCGGATGACGAGAAATACTGCGCTTGAGGCCAAATATGTGCTAAATCATCATTATGGAATTAGGCGATGAAGCCAAATAAGTAACTAAAAGGGTTTAGCATACGGGCACGCTGCCCTAAAGCCTAGGTGGCTAATTAAAATACAAAATGACCTGACAAATCACATTCATGCCTGAAGATCGATTTTTGATCATGCACTTTGAACAGGATCTTATACTGCAGTCTTATCAAAAATGCTATTATATGGGGTATCTAATGTTATAAGTAACTCGTGTTACGCTCAGTTTCTAGTTTTGCAGGTAATATTCGAAATGGCAAATTAGATTCTACTTTTAAGAATTTATTGAGTACATTTTTCCCCTGAAAGGTTAGGCAACCCTATTTATATCTTTGACCAATTTAGCAAATTACAGTTATGTTCTTATCAACTTGGCCCACACGATTGCATTCATATAGTTTTTCTTCTTCTTTCAAATTTTGGAACTCTTGATAACCAGAGATTGTGGGCTGCTTTTGGCAAACTTTCATTCTATTCCATCCCCGTTTCGGTCGAGAGAGGTTGCTGCGATGGGTTTCTTGCTTCGTCTGGTTATAGCTAGCTCCATTTTGGTTTGGGAGGATTTGAGGAATTGTAAACCCCTGAACGTTAGGGTTAGGTTAGGTTTGTGTGATATTATCTTTCGTTCGCCACACCTAAACGGATTTGTTGGGCTTCCTCTTCGATGTAACCGCATACAAAGCTGTTTGCCACCATCAGGTTAGTTTCGTCGGCTCGTTCCTTTTAGCTCCGTTATAATAATAATAATGTGTTACGGTACTTTTGAAGCGTCCCCTGAATTAGTAAACATTTGCTAGTTGAATTTTTAGCTTTGAGTAGTATTATATGGTTTTTTGGTAATTTTGCATGCTTCAGATTAGGTCTGGTTAGCTGTACCCTAGTTTTTAAATATTTTCCTATAATTATTAAGCAGTTTCGTAAGCAACTCCCCTAGTAATTACCTTTATGTTACTAATTAAATTTATTCTGGTTTTATTTTTACAGATATTTAAACTTGATGGCTAGGCAACCGTTATTGCAATTATTTTAAACTATTCCTTTTGTTGCTAGAGCAAGGTTATCTCTGGTTGCAGTCATATCTTTCAGGAAGTTTTTCTTGATCCACTTGCCCAAAATTTTATTATCTGGTGACCTTTTGAAGCTGGTGTCGAATTCGGCTTGCTCTTTCCAAGCAAAACTACCGTGCTAGTTGGTTTTCCCTGCAGCTTCAGTGCTTCGAAAAGCCATTTTGCTGGGCTCAACCCTTACGAATAGCTTCCATGGGGGATCTAGAAGTACTATTGCTCTGTTTCTGACGTTCGTAATGGTTATATAGTTACTTACCTACGTCCTGTTGCTTTACGGATCTCTGGGACCAACTTTAGTGCGTTCTCTTTGGCTTCATACCAGCGCTAGGTAAGATAAGGCCTCATCTTCTTAATCAAGGGTTCATTTGGGCATTGTACGTTTTTAGCCATTTTCTGTGGGGTTTGGACATTTCCTGTTGGGGTTAAGCATTCCCCGTTCGGCGGAAATTTGCTGGAATCCAATCCGTCGACCTGGGCCCCTAAAACTGTCGAATTGCCTGTGGATTTCGCAACGCCTGAGGGCTACGTTAGGGAATACGTGACTGCATTACACCCACCTGCAAGTCACTTACAGCCTTTATGGCTTGCACCGCCATCAGCAGCAAGGTACAAATGCCTAAAATGCCTTCAAAGCAGAGGACAGGCAAGGCCGGATCAAGCCCAAAATTTAAAATGACGACAGGACTTAAAGATGATCTAACAAATCCTTTTTCAACTCTTCAGAATTCTTCGTACTTTGCTCCGCAGTTCTTTCTATTGCTGCTTGCAACCTACCTTCCCTTTCCTCCGCAGTTCTTTCTATTGCTGCTTGCAACCTATTTCCCAACTCTGCTGCATTCTTCTCTGTTTCCTCTGCCTTCTTCTTTGAATTGCTTTCCCTTTCCTCTGCCTTCCTCTCCATTTGTTGCATCATTACCATTAACTTTTTAAGATCATCTTGTTTTCCTGTTAATTCCTCATGTATCCTTACCTGATCACCTTGCTGTATTTCCTCCAATTCACCTTCCGGACTACTCGCTACTACTTCCATTTCCTCTTGTTCGACGTCTTTTTCCTCTTCAATCTTCTTGCTTTTTCTTGTAGTTCTTTTATCAGCCATATTTTATTTTAAATTTTTTTAAATGTACCTATCTTTAATTTCCAACCTTTATATTAAATTGTACATCTCTATATTTAGTTGACCAATTTAAATCTTTATAAAATACTTTCGTTATTCCCTCTGATTGTTACTCTATTCTTCTCAAAAGAATTCAATTATGATACGTTCTTTAAATTATGATTGTTTTAGTTCTATCCTGTTTTTGTAAATTAAGAAACAGGATTAATTCATCCTTGTTAATAACAAATTAACCATAAACTTGGTTTATCAGTTACAAATTAAATTTGTTTATTTTTATTTTAAATATCCTGACACTTATATCACAATTAATTAATTAATTATGTTATAAACAAACTGACTAGTAATCACACTTTACCCCTCGTTTGAGCGACCTTTTTTATATGTTGCTCAATGTGGTTTATTCTATTTTTACTTTTCCTCCACGTTCAGACACCATTATTTTACTATAATATTCAAATATTACAATTGATATCTGCCTTTTATCAAGCCCCACGTTGTCGCGTCATTATTTTTATGCAGTAGCTCACCAGGTAAACTATGCCTTAATTAATGTAATGTCTTAAGTATCAAATGATAACTGCTTTTAAATAGAGAGCTCTTATTTTCAGGGTGGGTTCATCAAAATCTAGTTTGCTATCAATGATACTTAACGTCAAACTTGACTTTCAAAATTAATCAAACCAAGTAAACTGACAACTGTATCTGACATTGACATATACTACTATTCAAATCACCTATGTAAGTACTAACTAAACTTTATGTTATCACTTTCAAAATCGACAGTTATTCAAAATGCGTTTTCAACTTACTATCTTAACAAACCTTAATAGCTGCTCATGCTTTTACTGCAAACACCAATCACTACTGGATCCTTTCATCGATAGACTGCAACACTCAATGTCCAATTCACCAACAGCAACCCCTTTGATGGTCAGTGACTTCTTTCAACTACTCTTGACCTGTCAAACCAACTGTTCAGATTCCTAATTCCAGTCCTAGCTCCTCCTGGATGTCACCGTCACACGATCTACCTCCTGGTAACCTCCTTCTGGCTCCGTCCGGTCAAATCAACTCCCTTGGTTCAAAATCCTGTCCTGGTTACTCCTGGATGTCACTGTTCCTGCCGGATGCCACGGCTCCTTCTGGATGTCACCGTCACACGATCCAAGTCCTGGTAAGTTTCTATCCTTTTATAAATTCCAATTGTAACTTTGTTCCCCTTTTTGCAGATAATCTGATGTCTCAAGCAACGTCCACAGAACACCCAAATCAAATAATAAATTGTAAAATACCTCTTCTAATATCTTGTACGTATGAATAAATCCAAATCCCCTCAACTAGTATAATGTCCTGTATTCTATATCCAATTAACTGTATCTGTAGCTTCTCCTCTAACACTTGATGTCACAATATCTTTTCCATTTTAAATATTTCATTTTATTTTACCTCGTAGATTTGTTTTCAACCTTTATTTAATTTGTTATCACCAAATTAGATAAATTAAGGCAGTGATTCTATTTTTTATTGTACCAAAATTATTATATCCAAATTACATACATGCTTTCTTGAGTTGGTTTTTGGAACTGTTTTTAAAGAAACTTTTTATATCTATTAGAGACAATTCTTAATGCACACTTCCTATTTTTTTTTAAATAATGCTATATACAGAATTTTCTTAAGAAATACATTTGTCAATGTTACCTTGGTTTATTTTTATAAATATTAAATACAACCATTAAGTTTAATCCATTCCAATAAATGTAACAATATTAAATGATTCACAATGAGAAGAACCCTTGTATCTTTTACTTTCATTATTTATGTTCAAAACTTTATACCCATCAAAATTCAATTATTGTAACTGTCCAACTTTATTAGTTCGTTTTAAATATTTCTTTCATATGCTTTAATTTCCTGCATCATGTATCATAACAATATGTTATATAATACATTGATTTTGCCGATGTTCTATTGTTGGGCTATAGTGCTGTATGTGAGTAATAATAGTGGAGTGGAGAGACTTCAAAAACTGCAAAATAGAGGTATGAGAATGATTATGAACTGTAACAGATGTACCAGAATAAGTGATATGTTGGAGTGTTTGGGGTGGAGGAATGTACTACAGCTGGTGGAGTACCAGACATTAGTCTTTATACATAAGATGCATTTGGGCAGTATGCCATCTTATTTTGATAGATATCTAATGTACTGCAAGGACATGTATTGATATGAAACCCGAGGAAAAAATAACTTTTACGTCAAAACTGCAGTTAAGGGAGGGGGTTACAATTCTGTGTTTGTGAAATTATTTATTAGGTATAATAAACTGGATGATAATATTCGTAGCGTAGGTGACATAAGGATATTCAAAATTAGATTAAGGGAGAAGTATAGGAATGAAAATGAGCTAGATACTGTGCTGAATTTTTTTTTAATTTCTTGATGTTTTGTATTATAAAGATATAAATATTAGAATAGAGTTGAATGTAAATGTAGCACTTATATGCTAAATAAAGTACATTTGTGAGGAAGGATAATTGTTTTGGCCTTACCTGTTTGCGAAAGTTTTATTTGTTATTTTGCCGGCTGGTAACTACCGGCCTAATTGGGCTAACTCGCCGAGAAGGGTCGGTGTTGCAGCTACGCTGAAAGAGAACGACAAAAAAAAGGAGATGGCGCCAGGTCCTCGACGTTGTTTTAATGCTTGCGTCGGACCATCACAAGGTGGGGATAATTCCCAGCAGAACAAACGAAATCAAAGCAACGACCAATAAAATATCACAGCTTTATTTTAATTTTTGGTGGGCGCTATAGTGCAATATTACGAGCATTCATGATTAAATATACATAAGTACAAATATAAATATAAATATATGATAGCTTAAGCAGGTATTCGACGAACAAATCATATACTTTAAAAAGAACAATTATGTTCGGGGGCCGCAGAAGCATAAAGAGAATAGAAAAATAATTAATTATACAACTATAGGTCGCAGAGCGGGTTCAACAAATACTAAGCCGGTACAGAGCAATGCAAGTATATTCAGGCTAACGTTTAGCCCCGATTGTTAATTCTAATTAACGTTAAAACTACGCTCCAAAATTTCTAGCGGTCGGAAGCAACGTACGTCTAGCGTGGCCACACCTTACGCCTACGTCCTTCTTAATAGAAAGGCATCAGAGTAATCATGAATAAAGTAGCAAAGACTTATATTTGCTCTTTAACAAATTTGATATAGGCGTAAAATAAATAACCGGGTCGCGGAGACTTAAATCTGAATCTGCGGCTTCCGTGGTCGGTTCACCAACCACTACCGACGTCTAGCGGCTATCTTCACGCTGTAAGATTTTGAACCGCAAATGGCGGCTTGCGAGCAAAATAGAAAAGTGTAAATACAAATCTACATTTAAATATATACCGGGGCTGATGGTTTAACGCGCTAAGCGGTTAATCACAGCTACCGCATGCTATCAGGTAAGTGAAAAGCGACATTCAAATAGGAGGCTATCAAAGCTCGGAGTCCGATGATATCTAATCTGTAATTTTATAGGGAGCCTCACTGAAAAGCAGCCGAGTCGAGGCCTTCAGAACTTTGGTAAGCCTAATTGACTTTAATCAATAAACTGCGAAAAGTGACCGCACGAATTTTGCGGCAGCCCTAACATTCATATCTGAAACGAAAACATTTACAAAAAAACAAAATACACGAGGGGTACGATCCGTCGAGAATGCCCTAATTTGTACCTATACGAAGCACTACTATTCTATCATAAAATACACCAAGCGCAATGTGTAACAACTATGTTATCGTTTTGCCTGCAGGAAGGTATGTTGTAATCTAACCTTTCCGGTGGTTTCCATGTAATCGTGCTCAGCTGGAGGCGGCCTGGGAGCGAAGGCCACGTCAGCAGCTGCTGATGGCGGTGCAAGCCATAAAGGCTATAAGTGACTTGCAGGTGGGTGTAATGCAGTCACGTATTCCCTAACGTAGCCCTCAGGCGTTGCGAAATCCACAGGCAATTCGACAGTTTTAGGGGCCCAGGTCGACGGACTGGACTCCAGCAAATTTCCGCCGAACGGGGAATGCTTAACCCTAACAGGAAATGTCCAAACCCCACAGAAAATGGCTAAAAACGTACAATGCCCAAATGAACCCTTGATTAAGAAGATGAGGCATTATCTTACCTAGCGCTGGTATGAAGCCAAAGAGAACGCACTAAAGTTGGTCCCAGAGATCCGTAAAGCAACAGGACGTAGGTAAGTAACTATATAACCATTACGAACGTCAGAAACAGAGCAATAGTACTTCTAGATCCCCCATGGAAGCTATTCGTAAGGGTTGAGCCCAGCAAAATGGCTTTTCGAAGCACTGAAGCTGCAGGAAAAATCAACTAGCACGGTAGTTTTGCTTGGAAAGAGCAAGCCGAATTTGACACCAGCTTCAAAAGGTCACCAGATAACAAAATTTTGGGCAAGTATATCAAGAAAAACTTCCTGAAAGATATGACTGCAACAAGAGATAACCTAGCTCTAGCAACAAAAGGAATAGTTTAAAATAATTGCAATAACGGTTGCCTAGCCATCAGGTTTAAATATCTGTAAAAATAAAACCAGAATAAATTTAATTAGTAACATAAAGGTAATTACTAGGGGAGTTGCTTACGAAACTGCTTAATAATTATAGGAAAATATTTAAAAACTAGGGTACAGCTAACCAGACCTAATCTGAAGCATGCAAAATTACCAAAAAACCACCTAATACTACTCAAAGCTAAAAATGTAGATTTGTATTTACACTTTTCTATTTTGCTCGCAAGCCGCCATTTGCGGTTCAAAATCTTACAGCCTAAAGATAGCGGCTAGACGTCGGTAGTGGTTGGTGAAACGACCACGGAAGCCGCAGATTCAGATTTAAGTCTCCGCGACCCGGTTATTTATTTTACGCCTATATCAAATTTGTTAAAGAGCAAATATAAGTCTTTGCTACTTTATTCATGATTACTCTGATGCCTTTCTATTAATAAGGACGTCGGCGTAAGGTGTGGCCACGCTAGACGTACGTTGCTTCCGACCGCTAGAAATTTTGGAACGTAGTTTTAACGTTAATTAGAATTAACAATCGGGGCTAAACGTTAGCCTGAATATACTTGCATTGCTCTGTACCGGCTTAGTATTTGTTGAACCCGCTCTGCGACCTATAGTTGTATAATTAATTATTTTTCTATTCTCTTTATGCTTCTGCGGCCCCCGAACATAATTGTTCTTTTTAAAGTATATGATTTGTTCGTCGAATACATGCTTAAGCTATCATATATTTATATTTATATTTGTACTTATATATATTTAATCATAAATGCTCGTGATATTGCACTATAGCGCCCACCAAAAATTAAAATAAAGCTGTGATATTTTATTGGTCGTTGCTTTGATTTCGTTTGTTCTGCTGGGAATTATCCCCACCTTGGGATGGTCCGACGCAAGCATTAAAACAACGTCGAGGACCTGGCGCCATCTCCTTTTTTTTGTCGTTCTTTTTCAGCGTAGCTGGAACACCGACCCTTCTCGGCGAGTTAGCCCAATTAGGCCGGTAGTTACCAGCCGGCAAAATAACAAATAAAACTTTCGCAAACAGGTAAGGCCAAAACAATTATCCTTCCTCACAAATGTACTTTATTTAGCATATAAGTGCTACATTTACATTCAACTCTATTCTAATATTTACATCTTTATAATACAAAACATCAAGAAATTAAAAAAAAATTCAGCACAGTATCTAGCTCATTTTCATTCCTATACTTCTCCCTTAATCTAATTTTGAATATCCTTATGTCACCTACGTTACGAATATTATCATCCAATTTATTATACCTAATAAATAATTTCACAAACACAGAATTGTAACCCCCTCCCTTAACTGCAGTTTTGACGTAAAAGTTATTTTTTCCTCGGGTTTCATATCAATACATGTCCTTGCAGTACATTAGATATCTATCAAAATAAGATGGCATACTGCCCAAATGCATCTTATGTATAAAGACTAATGTCTGGTACTCCACCAGCTGTAGTACATTCCTCCACCCCAAACACTCCAACATATCACTTATTCTGGTACATCTGTTACAGTTCATAATCATTCTCATACCTCTATTTTGCAGTTTTTGAAGTCTCTCCACTCCACTATTATTACTCACATACAGCACTATAGCCCAACAATAGAACATCGGCAAAATCAATGTATTATATAACATATTGTTATGATACATGATGCAGGAAATTAAAGCATATGAAAGAAATATTTAAAACGAACTAATAAAGTTGGACAGTTACAATAATTGAATTTTGATGGGTATAAAGTTTTGAACATAAATAATGAAAGTAAAAGATACAAGGGTTCTTCTCATTGTGAATCATTTAATATTGTTACATTTATTGGAATGGATTAAACTTAATGGTTGTATTTAATATTTATAAAAATAAACCAAGGTAACATTGACAAATGTATTTCTTAAGAAAATTCTGTATATAGCATTATTTAAAAAAAAATAGGAAGTGTGCATTAAGAATTGTCTCTAATAGATATAAAAAGTTTCTTTAAAAACAGTTACAAAAACCAACTCAAGAAAGCATGTATGTAATTTGGATATAATAATTTTGGTACAATAAAAAATAGAATCACTGCCTTAATTTATCTAATTTGGTGATAACAAATTAAATAAAGGTTGAAAACAAATCTACGAGGTAAAATAAAATGAAATATTTAAAATGGAAAAGATATTGTGACATCAAGTGTTAGAGGAGAAGCTACAGATACAGTTAATTGGATATAGAATACAGGACATTATACTAGTTGAGGGGATTTGGATTTATTCATACGTACAAGATATTAGAAGAGGTATTTTACAATTTATTATTTGATTTGGGTGTTCTGTGGACGTTGCTTGAGACATCAGATTATCTGCAAAAAGGGGAACAAAGTTACAATTGGAATTTATAAAAGGATAGAAACTTACCAGGACTTGGATCGTGTGACGGTGACATCCAGAAGGAGCCGTGGCATCCGGCAGGAACAGTGACATCCAGGAGTAACCAGGACAGGATTTTGAACCAAGGGAGTTGATTTGACCGGACGGAGCCAGAAGGAGGTTACCAGGAGGTAGATCGTGTGACGGTGACATCCAGGAGGAGCTAGGACTGGAATTAGGGATCTGAACAGTTGGTTTGACAGGTCAAGAGTAGTTGAAAGAAGTCACTGACCATCAAAGGGGTTGCTGTTGGTGAATTGGACATTGAGTGTTGCAGTCTATCGATGAAAGGATCCAGTAGTGATTGGTGTTTGCAGTAAAAGCATGAGCAGCTATTAAGGTTTGTTAAGATAGTAAGTTGAAAACGCATTTTGAATAACTGTCGATTTTGAAAGTGATAACATAAAGTTTAGTTAGTACTTACATAGGTGATTTGAATAGTAGTATATGTCAATGTCAGATACAGTTGTCAGTTTACTTGGTTTGATTAATTTTGAAAGTCAAGTTTGACGTTAAGTATCATTGATAGCAAACTAGATTTTGATGAACCCACCCTGAAAATAAGAGCTCTCTATTTAAAAGCAGTTATCATTTGATACTTAAGACATTACATTAATTAAGGCATAGTTTACCTGGTGAGCTACTGCATAAAAATAATGACGCGACAACGTGGGGCTTGATAAAAGGCAGATATCAATTGTAATATTTGAATATTATAGTAAAATAATGGTGTCTGAACGTGGAGGAAAAGTAAAAATAGAATAAACCACATTGAGCAACATATAAAAAAGGTCGCTCAAACGAGGGGTAAAGTGTGATTACTAGTCAGTTTGTTTATAACATAATTAATTAATTAATTGTGAAATAAGTGTCAGGATATTTAAAATAAAAATAAACAGATTTAATTTGTAACTGATAAACCAAGTTTATGGTTAATTTGTTATTAACAAGGATGAATTAATCCTGTTTCTTAATTTACAAAAACAGGATAGAACTAAAACAATCATAATTTAAAGAACGTATCATAATTGAATTCTTTTGAGAAGAATAGAGTAACAATCAGAGGGAATAACGAAAGTATTTTATAAAGATTTAAATTGGTCAACTAAATATAGAGATGTACAATTTAATATAAAGGTTGGAAATTAAAGATAGGTACATTTAAAAAATTTTAAAATAAAATATGGCTGATAAAAGAACTACAAGAAAAAGCAAGAAGATTGAAGAGGAAAAAGACGTCGAACAAGAAGAAATGGAAGTAGTAGCGAGTAGTCCGGAAGGTGAATTGGAGGAAATACAGCAAGGTGATCAGGTAAGGATACATGAGGAATTAACAGGAAAACAAGATGATCTTAAAAAGTTAATGGTAATGATGCAACAAATGGAGAGGAAGGCAGAGGAAAGGGAAAGCAATTCAAAGAAGAAGGCAGAGGAAACAGAGAAGAATGCAGCAGAGTTGGGAAATAGGTTGCAAGCAGCAATAGAAAGAACTGCGGAGGAAAGGGAAGGTAGGTTGCAAGCAGCAATAGAAAGAACTGCGGAGGAAAGTACGAAGAATTCTGAAGAGTTGAAAAAGGATTTGTTAGATCATCTTTAAGTCCTGTCGTCATTTTAAATTTTGGGCTTGATCCGGCCCTGCCTGTCCTCTGCTTTGAAGGCATTTTAGGCATTTGTACCTTGCTGCTGATGGCGGTGCAAGCCATAAAGGCTGTAAGTGACTTGCAGGTGGGTGTAATGCAGTCACGTATTCCCTAACGTAGCCCTCAGGCGTTGCGAAATCCACAGGCAATTCGACAGTTTTAGGGGCCCAGGTCGACGGACTGGATTCCAGCAAATTTCCGCCGAACGGGGAATGCTTAACCCCAACAGGAAATGTCCAAACCCCACAGAAAATGGCATTTGTACCTTGCAGTCCGTGTATCAGTTAAAATTAATTCAGATAGTCACGTTTCGTTAGCAGAATTCCATTTTTAAATTCACTCTTTGTTCTTTGTTGCCAGCAAGGCGGATGCAGATTATCGTTTCCCAGTATTTCGCTAGTCCGAGACTTTTAACCTTCGAGTCCCGTGTGAATCGTCCAGTCAGCTGTCCTGCGATTCTGTTGAAATTTTCCGTTACCTTCCTTCGTCTTCGCATATGCAAGAAAAAGATGCATATAGGACGCGTTGGTGGCCGTTGGCTTTAGCCGTAGTTTGAAATTCAGTTCCGACCCGATCTTGAAGTATACAGCACGTGTTCTAAGATCGCACTCCCTGACGGCTTCGCGTGATGCAGCCGTTGGGGGTGGCTTTGTTCTCGTTTCGGTCTTCTTCGTTAATTTATGTGTTTCGTTATTGTTGGTGCCTTATGAAGGAGTCGTATGCTATCGGTACGAGAGAATATCAGTTACAACAGCCGTGGGGAATTGAAGGGAATCAAGTTTTAGTTAAAACGTGGTCGGAGTTTTTTATCGTCGGAGGATTGCGAGATCGATCTTCTAAGTTGTCGCCATGGGCGGATTTGTTCACGGACTCCTAACCAGACCATCGTTAACTAAGCATGACGTGCACCGTTCTCGCATGTCGAGGGCTTTGCCCATTACCGCTACGTACGTCGTCTACCCGTCGAGGAGATTATAATTGCATTCTACCGACCCCGTTTGCTGTTGTTACCATCTTTAATATCGAGGCTGAGTTCCGCATTCCATCTACTCTGGGATTCCCCGTTTTCGTTCTCGTCTATTTCTTCAGGCATCTTAAGGCAGGTGCTTGGAAGGTAAAACACCCTACCGCGCCGACCGTCGATTACCGCCAGTTGAACTCCTACAAGGTAAACCATGCTTGTATTTTATGAAACTGTCGTGTATAGCCTAGTGTTTTTTTCGTCAACGTTTTATGTAATTATCGGGCATACTACATAGTGTTCTTTTCGTCAAAACGTGTTGAACGTTCCGGCTTAATATTACTGCTATAGTTAACATTGTTGATTTCAAGGTCATGTCTGTACTGTAAAGTTTATTGTTGTTCGTATTGAAGTAACTTGTAACGTAAATTAGTAACTAACCCCTTTGATTATTTTTCTTGTAACTAGTCAAACATTTCATGTCCATTGTTACCTGCTTATTTTATTTATTATTTGAATAGAGCTCATTGTTAAGTACTGATGTCTTTGATTTGTGTTGACGATATTTTGTTTGTTGTTGTGTTCCTTTTCAGTTAGTTGTAAAGGAGTTTAGCAGCTGCTTCAGGAAGTTGTTTCGTCAAGGTAAGTCAGTGCCGTAGCATGTTAGCCGAACCAAGTGGGTTCGATTTAGTTAGTTAGAATGGAGTGGCGTCCTACATTTACCATCATTTCACCCTTTTGTGCCGAAGTACCGCCCTGACTTTCATGTAGTGTTTTTACCACGACCCTTCTCCCTTTGATCAACCAATAGCCGGTGAGATTTTGTTACAACCATCTCGTAACGAGAGTCAGGGCTTGCTTTTCGGCGTATTCCCGATTCCGTCGTCGTTTATAGTTCTTTTGCGGTTAACTATCTGGTCCCCAAGCGTATAAGTTTGTGTGGCACGCTTGAAGGGCTGGAGGTTAGGCCGTACTTACCGTTTTGTACTGTAACAAACTGGCTATCCCAACGTGTGGCTCGTTTTTGTCGATCTGATGAATTTGTATTGTAACAGATTTACAGAATTTAGAGAGGAAGACAGAGGAAAGTAAAAGAGATCTGCAACAGTCAATTGAACAAAAGGCTGAGGAAAGTAAGAAGGATGCAGAGGAAAGAGAAAGACGATTACAAGAGTTAATTCAGAAGGATGCTGAGGAAACGGAAGGTAGGTTAAGAGATGCAATTCAGAAGACTGCAGAGAAAGTCCAAGAACAAAAAAACCATGCAAAAAGAATGGAAAAATCAATAAATGATTTAAAGGAAGAATTTAATAAAGTACAAATCCAGAATAAGCAAGAATTGCAAGCACAAATAAATAAGATTAGTGATACATTAAAAAGTTCTAAAGAAGAACTTAAGAATGAGATGAGAGAAGAAAGGCAGGAGGATCACAAACAACTAGAGGAAAATTTAACAAGAATCATCGAAGATAAGTTAGTAAAGAGTAACGAAGAGGTAGATGGAAAACTAAAGGACATACCAAGTAAAAATAAAGATGTGCATAAACAAATACAATTGATTGATGATAAGGTAGATAAAAATCGAACTGAGATGCAAGAAGAAATTAATGTCAGTGTAACCAGAGTTAATGTATTAAATGAAAATCATTCGACAAAACTCAAAGAAATGGAAGATAAATTAAAAAGGATACAAGATGGGACGGAAATGTTCAGCAGTAATCAGAGAAGGCATTCTATTGGTATACAAACAGAAATGTTGCCTGTATTTGAAGGAGAACCTGGGGAACAAACCATGAGTTATATTGTAAAATTAGACGATATTATGAACTCAACACAGGAAAAAAATAAGAGATTGCAAGTAATTAACATGACATTAAAAAGTAATGCAGATACGTGGCACAGTATTGTCAAATCGAAATACAACAATTATAATGAATTTAGAAAATTATTCATAGAGCAATACTGGAGTAATGCACATCAAGCTCGAGTGAGAACGCAGCTAACAACTGGTAGATACTGGGAGAAAGGTGGTAGCACACGTGAAATGTACATCATACAGAAATATAGTAAAGCTCAACATTTAACGCCAACGTTAGCTGAAGAAGAAATCATCCAACATTTGTCCAGACATTTAGAAAGTCAAATTACAAGAGCAGTGGCTGTACAAAATATTAAAACATTAAAAGACTTTTTAGAAATAGTCAGGAACTATGACATGGCAGTAGAATAGGGACACCTTGATTGTGCTATCAAATTAATTAGGTCAATTAAAATTGCGAATTAAATTCAATTAAATCCGCGGTTTGACCCAATTAATTTCCCGGATTGCTTTAATTAATTTTGATATGTGCTACTGATTAAATTACGCATTAGCTACTGATTAAATTACGCAGCGGCCATTTTAATTTCAATTTCGCCCGAATATTTGAATTTGAAATTAAAAAATTATTTTTAAGTTCCATTTTTTTAATTTAAACTTCCCGGGGTTCGGCCATCTTGGTTTTTCTGCGCGCGCATTTCTCGCGACGGCAGTTTTAATTTCAATTTTCGAGTAAATATTTGAATTTCAAATTGGTGAATCTGTAATCTCTTGTACTGCTTGTCTCTCTTGCATTCACAGAATGGATGTTTATATTTAAAAAAGTCTCTGCGTGCTCCATTTCCATGAAATATGGGCATACGATATTGTTCAATATAACAGGGACACTAAAACCGGCGGTCTATTTTCAGGGTATGTGGACAATGTTTTAAAATTAAAGCAAGAATGCAGCGGGTGGCCTGCTTGGTGCAATGGCGAAAACGCTAAGGACCAATATTTAGCCGAATATTTAGAAAGAGAAGGCGTAACCTTAGAAAAGGATAAAATTTGTTTGAACCACGGCATGCGTTATATCGCTAAGTTAAAAGTAAATGCATTCTGGGGTAAATTTGGGCAAAGGGAGAATTTGATGCAAAGGAGTATTGTTTCAGAATCTTATGTCTTTTTTTAAATGATGACTGATCCTTCAATACAGGTTCATTCAATTATGATCGTCGATGAGGAGGTAATAGTTGAAAACTGGGATAGACCTGAGGAGAGAATAGTATCGCTCAAAACGGTCAATGTTGTATTGGCTGCATACGCTACGGCCAATGCAAGACTTGAGTTGTATAAATATTTGGAACTATTAGGGAGACGTGTATTATATTTTGATACCGATTCCGTATTAATGACCCAAAAGCCTGGTGAATGGGTACTTCCTGTGGGTGATTTTTTGGGGGATATGACGGACGAGATGAGAGAATATGGTCCAGGTAGTTTCATAACCGAATTTGTTAGCGGTGGACCTAAAAACTATGCGTTTAAGGTTTTCTCAAGCAATAAAAACGATGATGAATTTGTATGCAAAGTTAAAGGAATAACTTTAAATTACAAAAATATAGAAAAAAATAAATTTCGATACACTTAAACGCATGGTTCTTGGCAATGCCGAGGCGACGTATGTAGAGACCGATCGGAAAATTGCCCGTACAGGCATGTATCAAGTTATATCTAAGCCCGAAAAGAAAATTTATCGGGTTCAGTATACTAAACGTCGGCGCCTTGAAGATAGTTATGATACATTACCTTATGGATTTAAAGCAGGCTAGTGTCTACATTGGGTTTAGTTTCATTCTTTTTTATAACTAACTGTTTTTTATGACAATATTTTATATTTTGCATTTTGCGCTAACTTTAACTGAATGTTAAATTTAATTGCATGGTAGTTTTATTTGCATGCTAGGTTTAAGTGTATGCTTTTTGTGAAAATAAAACAATGGAGAGTTGTAAAAATACATTTAGACTATTAGAAACTAAATTAGGTGAGAACATATTTACAAAAGCTAACATAGACACATCATTCATTTTAAAATATAAATACATTAAACAACATATACCGCAAACGTTAGAGCTAAAATCTTGCAATATTTTTGGACTATGAGACCAACTGATTGAATTTTGCTGTAAAAATTTTAAATGATAACCGCTTGGGGGCCTGCCGTATGAATCAAAGTACTCGCCATGGTCTATATACACAGCATTCCAATGTTTCCCAGGTCGGTTTGCTGGATCTGTGTTGACGATGATAGCCACAGGTCTCACAATTCTTGTAGGAAGTTGATCAGAAACAAAAACAGCGTTTTACATTCAACAGACTCGGGATTGTTTGCAATATTTTTTGAACTTCCATTGTATTCATTGCGCCACCAATCGGATAAAATTAGTATGATTTCCAATGCACATACCGGCAAACGGATGTTGTGATTAAGGCAACGTACAGCAGCAGTAGTTTTTCGCAGAACTTTTAAAGATGGGCACTTGAGATCCTCCAGATTCACTATGATTTTATTCAGAAAACTTAGAACCTCTTTTTTTCTTGGCCATTAACGTACACTTTTTTAAATGTTTTGAGAACTCTTGCTCTTGCTAGCTCAGTTTTAAATTCATCAAAATGTATAGAACCAGAATTCCATGCTAGGCCGTGATGTCTATGCTCCATATAGTTTATGCCTTTTTCACGAAATAAGACAGAGTAACATAATTTCCAAGGGGTTTTAAAACTAAAATTGCTAACTGATTACCATCTGCTGAAATAACAGCCGCTTCTTTCGGAATAAACTGTTTATTCTCACCGCGGAACCCTTGAAGATCTACGAATGCAGTGTCCATACTGACGAAATGTTTGAGCATGACTAAATTTTAAAAATTGTTTTTGGGTTTTTAACTACTAAAATCAACCACCATATTTCTGTGCTTGTCAATCTCTACGACGTTATCGAACTCGGCATGAACTAAACAATTAATAGTTTCTTCTAACGATTATTCGAAACCCGCTTCTAAACGTAATGAGCCGTTTTTAAGAAGGTTTCAATACGTTGTGGCATTTGCAGCCAGATCGGGGGTTAAATCAAAAGCAAATAGACAGTAGCCATGAGGGTAAATTTCACTTTTTATTGCATTGTCTTCATCGAGAAAATGTATGCCGTTGGAAAATAGTATGTGATATGCTTGAACGTACATGCCATTCTTAAAAAAATCAGGCTGTAGAAGTTTTGAAGGAATTTGTTGACCATCGATGTATAGGGAAAAATAATTGATTTTGTAGTTATTAAAATTAAAGAGGTTTGCTGCATAATGGCCGTTAAATGCTTTATTCGATACAAAACCTACAATACATCGTTTTGGTAATTGACCCAGAAAAAGCATTATCTAAAGATTTTCTTTGCACACCTGCCGGAATAGTTAACACTTTAACATCGGATCTTGTAATGGGGTATTTAGCAGGCGCAGTCGCAAAAGCTTTGGTATGAGCTAGCACAATAGACGGGTTTATTTTCATTTTTCTCACTAGTTAACTAGCATCACCATTTGACTTTCATTTCAACTCCATTGATAAGAAATTTTTCTTGATTGAATAAATCGGAATGCACATGACCCATCATTTCGACTTGTTTGCTTGCAACAGTAAAAAATTTCCGTTTTAATAATCCTTTATTATGCGTAGTGGTGTCATCTATTTTATTGGCTGTGTCGTTGTACCATAGTGTGCATGTTAAATGGGTTGATTTAGCACCATTGCCGTAATTCAGCAGAGTTTCAATGTATGAGCGGTATGCGTATGTATTGTTTGGGGGGCTCACAAGATTCTGATTCAAATACACCTCAACTTAATTAAACATAGAGTGTATCCAATTATTAACAGGGCCTACCTCATCTTTATCAGTTAATGATGCATCATCTTGTTTAACAATCTTAGCAGTAATGTATAACATGGTCTGACCCTAATCGATATAATCGTTACCGTTTCCAGGCACAATAAATTCAATCGGTGCATCGTCGTTAAGCGAAGAAAGAGGTTTGTAACAAATCCATTGTCCATTTTCAATGCTGGTCTGGGTCGGCGGTAAAGCGAACAAATCTAGCTCAGATTTAACACACTCGCAAGACTGATGCAAAAACGCCATTGTGAAAACTACTTGCTGGTAGAGATATCGGAATAGGTAGGCTTGCTCAGCTTCTTGCTAGCGATTTTTCTGGTAGACTGATTGTAATTCAAAGTGCGTTGCCTTTTATATCCCGATCCTTCCATTAGAGTATCTATTTTTCTGTCGGCTTTACGTTTGAGATTCTTTCCAGCCTCCTGTACACGGTTATGAAACGCTTCTTTTGTCGGTTGGTTTTCAGTAACATCCGCTAAAATGTTAGCACCTGTTCTTAAAGCTTCTTTTACAACAACTTTAGCACCGGTTTTAAAAAGAGGTAGAATACTACAAAATATACCTCCAACAAAACTACCGATTCCATGCCCCTTCTGGTAGGGTGACCCTCTGTAAGTAGCTTCAAACCCTTGGCCGGCCTGATTGGTGTAGTATTGCTGATAAGAACAATCCATAGCAGCTACTGTAATCTCTTAAAGTGTAGTTTTAAACCCAACGTTCCAAACTCCAATGGCATCACACCCGACGTTTCGGTCCTTATATTTATCTCGATATTCTCAAATTCCCTCTTCATTACATTTATATAATGGGTCGGCGAAAATATGGCGTCTTTGTGACAACCGTAATTACAATTATCAGAGGACACGTTAACAATACGAAGAAGCGGTGCCAGGACATCTTCTACAAGCTGCGGCTCCACAATATCGCAGTAAATAAACATTTATGATGGTAAACCAACCCAGATATTTGCGGGGTTTGTGAGTGCAGGTGCATAAACTATATTTATATCAGGTTTATAACCAAGTTGTAATGCCAGACGTTGTGAAAATCCTAGCATTTTCAATGACGACGTTTTAATTTCAAGGGACACTCATTTTGTTAATCTATTATATTGAAAATTCAGCAACTTTTGTAATAACTTGTGATTGTTAATTTCTGCTGTATCATGTTCAATGCTTTCATAATTGCTGGGCTGAATACAGATCACGTGCCATCCATCGTTACCATAATAAATATGCTCTCTATCAGTTTTAAAATATGCATTAGCGATTTTTTGCATTACTTTTTTCAGCTCAGTATACGTTTCATCACCGCTTTGCTTTTTAGATATTTCTGTGCGATAATAGACTAGATTTTCTGTATCTGTCACCGCCAAATATGGATATTGCACTTCAGCAATACCTGTAACCCATTGGCCCGGTAGCCTTATTCGTTTAGGGCGCTGCGTTATGAATTGTGCTGTGGTGTTATTTGGAAAATAGCCCATAGAACTATTGCTCAGCAAAGTTAGTAAGAAGTCGTCGTCTGTATTCATATTTGTTGAAGATTAGTTGCAGGAATCCAGGAGTTGAACTTGTCGTTATAATTTCTCCACTTTACAAAGTACTCTTTGCGATGACCGTGTCATCTTTCTTTTAACACTTGTTCGACTTTAAACAAGACGTTATCATCCAAAGTAACTGGCTGTAATTCTTCTGATAAAAGACGTCCTCTATTGTGTCCTTGTTTAAATCAGCTATTTCGTACACAGGTGGTTTTCTAAGAATAACTTTTTTAATTATAAACACTTCGCCGCTCCAATTAGTTTCATACCCTTTCTCGAATGCTTCCTTCGTTCTACTAATTCTTACATGTTGGTTCACTTTATATTTGGGCCTCCTGTCAAAGCCCATCCCATTTCTGTACAGATTGTGCCACACTTCAAGTATATTGCCATCATTTGCAGCGGCGGGTGTCATTTTGATGCTTGAATGATAGCGGTTGTTATGCGAAGTCAGTAAATTTTGTAATACGTCTATGTATTTGTATGAATTAGAGTATGTGAAATAGCGGCACATTCTGCTTTTTAATGTTCTATTGAAACGTTCAACGACTTCGGCCTTAACATCGGGGTTTTGCGTCACGTAAAACCTGATATCGTGTTGCTTGAAAAAATTCTGTACGAATCTAGCAATCAATTCTTTTCCTTTATCGGTTTGTAAATTTATGGGCGTGTTACCCACTTCAGCAAATATTTCACCAAATGCGTTTATTACTGAAGCAGCCGTTTTAAATTTCAGGGGCCTAGCCCAGGCCATCGTACTAAACACATCAATTACGGTGAGAATAAAATTATATCCGTCGTTGTGGGACGATAAACTACGCATGTCACAGAGATCAGCTTGCCATAATTCGAAAATGTTGTTAACAATGTACTTGTTTCTAGGGAATCATTTCTTGCAGTTTTGTGAATAGTATATGCATCCTGCTTCTTTAACCAGTCGTTTACTTCGCCACTGAGGCGACTATCTTTCGCTGAAGAAATTAACGAGTTTGCGCCCTCAAAGCCTGAAAGGTTAGCGGTGTCAAAGTAGATGGTGTCCAAATTCATTCTGCTACGTTAAAGTTTAAGACGCTCTCAGTCAGAAATGCCTTTTATTTTTGATATCGACCTTTGCGTCATTTTCGGGGTTTTTCGCGTTGAAGCCTCTTGCCTGGATGCTGTTGCAGACGCTATTAGCTTTAATTTAGGATCGACGTCACTCTCCATCTCTGATTTACTCACGTCTGGCACATTTTGACGTTTAGGATACCCAATCAGCACTTGAGGTACATTGCTCTCTTTAATGTAATCGATGAACTTGTGTCGTTCTGGCGGATTTGTAGTTTTCTTAGGTCTTAGAACGTCATGCACTAAATCAATAATGTTGGAGGATGGTAAAATTTCGCCTTTTATGCTGACTGTTCCCTGCCGTCCCACTCCACTTCATCTGACATTCTTAGAAGTCGTAAAAAGGCTTCACCGTTCTTCTTAAAAGTATTAGGGAGCGTCGATAAAATATATGCGTCTGAAATAGCACTGCTGTTCGATTCTATCGGTATCTTGATTGATTGTCTCGGTTGATCCGCAAAATGAAGGTACCTTTGTAACACCTGATTGTACTGGACCCATTTATCGTGATCGGTTAATTTAGACGATAAAACCTTTTGCATTTCGTCATCAAGCTGCGATAATATATTTTTCTCTGATTTCTCTGTATCCTTAAAGCGATGTATGAATTCAGGCGGTACAATCATCATTTTCTTGGCATTTTCCATCTTACTTGAAAATAGAACTCAGTACACCAGTAATTAATGGAGCTAATATTAGTGGTAGGAAAGCACCCCCCTTCTGTATTAGTATTTGGCGTTTCTTTTTTATAGATTCTCCAGGCTTGACTAATCTCCTAAGAACAGTTTTATGCTTCGAGATCCTTGATTTTTGATTAGTCGATAAATGTATTTTTCCTTTTAAGGTATTATGCACACACTCGCAGATGCAGTGGATTTGTTTATCGCCTACGGCTTTTAACAATGCGATTCGCTCCTTGAGACCAAGTTTATGTAGAGCACGCAACAACTCCGAATTTCTAATTACTGATCGAGACATCACTAATGAATGAGCGTAAATTGGGTAGTTTGCGAGCTTCTATACCCCTTTTTCGGAATATAAATATAGCACGCCCCGTTTTGTCAAAAAATCGATGTTCTATATCTTGCTATATCAGCTGTACTTTGCTTTAAATCGAATAACAAATACCCGTGTGGCCTAGTTGTGGCGTCCTCGTATGCCTCTTGAAGGAAGCGCGGATTTTCTGGACATATATGTCTGGTTAAGTGATTTATTTGAGCTCTATTTCGCGGATTTTTAAAAAGAATAATCTAATGAGCATTTAGGGAAATATCTCGCTGTCTTTTTCCTTAGTGAAAAATGTTTTGCGTAATAAAAAACACACTAAGGTTGCGGTGATAGCATCCCTTTGTAAACATGTCAACGACAAAGCCATTTGTCTCCCTCATTAGATCGTCGATTATTAAAAGTTTGGGTTCGGACCCTTCAAGAGATGCCATATCTGGCAACACTTGTTGAAATTCGACTAAAGATTTTAATTCTTCGTACAATTTTTGCCGCTCGCCATAACATCAAATAACTTTATCGAAATTTACACTGCAGAGTTTGCTCATATTTTTCAGGAAATTTATTACAGAAAACGATTTGTCTGATCCTGACGGGCCTGCCACAATAGCCAAAAAAAGATGTGAAAACTGATGCTCCATTTTATGCAGTGAACGATTATTACAGTAGGGCCTTCGTGAATAAACTAACTTAGAAATCAATACGCTCATAATAAATACATAAAAAATACATGGTAAGTGAGGGAATCTCTCTCGAGACCAGAGCTTAAATCTGACGCTTTAACCATTCGGCCAACCTACCTCATGTATAAACTAACACTCTTCACATAATTAAAAAGAAATACAGTTTAAAACTTTTTTATTTACAAATTTATACACGGATTTACAAATTCATACACGGTTTCATACAAATTAAAGCATGTACAGTTTCATACGTTCGTCTGCATCAATCAATTTTTGAAGTTCTATAATAACATACATTTTAAATTTGAACACAAGTTCCCACAGCAAGACGTCGTTAGCGTTAGGCACATATTATTTGAATGTATTTTCAACAATGACCTCAGCAACATTTTCAAAATTGCACTTTATACGTTTTAGATCGTTGATTTTAACAACCATTAAATTGTACATGGGCAATAAATTAGACAGTGTTTCATAGGTTACGTAAAGCGTAAATTTAGCCGCTGGGTCCTTTGTAATAATCCGGCAGGTGTCGTTTTCCACATGCTCAATTGTATGCTCACTTAACTCACACTTGAAAGTTCCCTGCTTTGCCATCACGAACATGTCAGGTAGAGATTCCACAAAACCTATGAATGCCTCGGCTGTGAATGAAATACCAGCTCCAATGTCGGTCTTCAGAATTCTTGCAACAGGTGAAAATTTTGTATAAGGGTCCAGTCCCAAATTAACAGCTTTGCTAGAACTATTGTTTAAAAGCACATAGAGATCACATAATAGACGTTTCTTTTCACGACGGGTTTGGCGGATTTCGGGTGTCACGACTGGTGCTACGTCATATGAAGGCATCGTCTCCTCAATGAATATCCGCAGATCCTCCTCGGTAACGTCAAGATGTGGTGAAGCACCCCGTGTCCCCTCGGCCGTGGCTGGTGGTTGTGGAGGTGCACCGTGTTGTTTTTTATTTAAAAGATGCGTTTTCTTACTTGTTTTTTCTGATGCCGGTCTCCTGCTGTAGGGGCCTGGTTTTTCTTGGCACTTATTAACACTTTGAGGATCCATCTTAGTTGCACTGGTAAAACTGGTACTGTTGACACGACGGCTGAGATTAAAACAATTCGATGCGATATAGAGACCGCGGCCACTTTTATACAGGCACTAAAACATTACGTCAGAGGCACCCCACTCTCGAGTCAAATCATGCTGGTGCTTGCGTTTTCCGTGCAGGCTTTGACAGGCGTTTTTACACCAGCAGCGGTCAAAAATAAAACATTTGAATAATTCAATCCGTTTATTTAAATTCTAAGACAGTGCAATTCCGCACGACTGAACGATTAACTTACTTGGTTTTATAATTGAATTATCTGTTTGAACTATGCAAGTAGATAATTGTTAATGACCAAATTTTAAAGTCGAGGCCGTCAAATTTTTAATAGAATAAAATCTATCTGAACAGAAGTATTTCGGGAATATATTAAACTCGTTTAAATTTACGATTTGAATTTACCTCTTCTCGCCGACAAGCCACGACCTGTTGGGCGATTGATCAATAATTAATTCCATCAAAAGCACTTACAAAACCAATTTTTAAAAATTATTATCAACCTTTTAATTCCATAGATGATGCAATTCCATTCTTATGATTTATAATTTTCAAAAAATATTTAGTTTTAAAAATATGGGCGCGTGAGGTCAGAGCAGTGAAGTGGCTTTTCGCTATACACATTAAGTAGCGGCTCCGTGGTGTCGAGGCATACACGGTTGCAGCTAATTGTGAATAGGAACGTATGTTACAGGATTAAATGCTCGAATCGACATCGATCACAAGCACTGTCAAAAATCGGGGAAAAGTACAGGGTTTGTCGGCTTTTACAAAAACACAGATCTTAAATTTAAAAAATAGAACATAGAAAAAAATCTGAAAAAATTTCAAATTCAAATATTCGCGCAAAAATTGCAATTAAAATGGCCGTCGCGTAATTTCGGAAGCAAATTAAAAATGTCCGCCGCGTAATTTAATTTGTAGCTAATGCGTAATTTAATCAGTAGCACATATCAAAATTAATTAGAACAATCCGCGAAATTAATTGGGTGAAACCGCGGATTTAATTGAATTTAATTCGCGATTTTAATTGGCCTAATTAATTTGATATCACAATCAAGGTCTCCCTATTCTACTCATGGATATTGGAAATAATAATAGAGAAAGTAACAGAAGAGGAAATCAGAATTTTCAAAATTCTAGTAAACGTGTTACGGTCTTAAACTGACTTTACGACACCGCACCGGCTCATACATAAACGAAACGGCCGGCGCGTGCCGTAATGGACGAAATCGGGACGAAAAGGTTCTCCTAGGCGGCTACCCATGCCGCAACAAGATAGGCCGACTAGACTTTCAGTGGAGTTGGGCGGGTTCTTAACGAGATTATCTAAGGGTAACGGCCAGAGGGTCGGTAAATAACGGTAAAATAAAGAGGGCGCCACCAAGCCTGTTTTAACCCGAATAACCGGGCCTGGGCGGTTAGACGGGGGCGAAGTATTCGAGATACTCCGTCGATAAGAATTCTCATGAACTGCAAGCTCAAATAACAATTTCGTGATCGCAAATACTGGAATGGTAATATTGGGACTCTTTGGGCCGAGACTGCGCAACCACTGGACCTACCTGCATGCTCTGATCTCTCACGTCTCGCCGTACACCAATCTTTACACTGTAAAAGGCGCTATCTGAAACAAAGCATGCACAGGTCGAATAGGAATAATACGTCCCTTAATTAAATATGCGTCTATTGGTCGATAACTACATCTGGGCAGCAAATCGTGCCGCCAAGCTTATGTTATTTCTTACGTTACGCACCAGCTGATGGACGCGCTATGCTAGTAAACAACACACTATGGGTGGCCGGACGCAGTGGGCTCGACACTTTACATATTAGCGTACAGTTTAGAAATACGCATTCCGGAAAAGGGCGCGTTAGTGCGCGATAACAGACGCCGACCTGCAAAGGCAACGGGAGCAGTGTAGCTAGCAGCAAAGCACGACGCCGCACAAATGCGCGAAGAAATAATTGAAGGCCTAACTCGTTAGGCAGCGGGGCAGCGTGACTGCAATATTTGACCAGGAAGAGGGGCTAACATAGCCTCACTAAAGCATGCGAATTTGGAATAGTTGCCAGCCTCTGCTACGTCTCCCACGCAGTCGTTGGCTGCGGTGAACACCTCATAAGCAAAGCACAAAGCCCTCGCAAACATAAACAAAGAGCTCGAACAGATTAGGGCGCGCCAGGCTCAGCACGGCGAGGCGTTGATTCCATTTAGGTATTAATCGGTACAATATAGCGAAGCTCGCGCACCTAACGTTACTGAATTAAAAGTTAGCACAAACGTAACACCAAAACATAGGCGCAGAGTTCTTTAGCTATTTAGGCGATGAAACGCGAAACTCGCGCACACGAACTTACTAGTAGGCTACCAAAGTAGCGTCTTGAAGCATGGTGGCCTCAAACCGGCATTAAAAGCCGCGACAAGCAAGCAAGGGGCATGCATCCGCCCACACAAAGTTGAGCACAAAAGCACTACCGCTCGCACAAGCGACGGTTAATATGTTTAAATGGTTGTAATTACAAATACCTTAGTCCGTAGACGGTCTATGAGAGTTGCGTCCAGTCAGTCGGTAGAAGGCGACAGTATGTGGCAGCTAAGTCGCCGAAACACGGCATCTGGGGTAAACGGGCTGGAATCCGCCAAGATGGCGGCGTTAGGACGCTCTCCTGAGAGCACACTTACGGCGGCAAAGAGGCCTACTTCGTCCTGCCTAGAAAGATCCTCGAAAACAGCGAGTTGAAAAGGGAAAGCCCCCTTCCTCACAAACGCAGAACTGGCCCCGTGAAGCCCATCACACACCCACGCTTTGGCGTAAAGACTTGCTACTCGCACAATCACACGCGACCTCTTAAAGGCGAAACAGTTTATGGCATATTCGCTGAAACAGCACGGGAAATAGGAAGGCTTTCACAGCAACGGTACTAACAAACAACGGCAATTTACACAACATTCGCTGAAACAGCACGAGACGGGAAAAACAGGCTGGCGTCCCCGCCAATGGCGGGAACGCCGCGAAACGGCACACTCTGCGACTTCTTCGATCAACGGCCAGAGCTGAACTGCCCAAGCAAGCAGTGTTACGACCCCTGCAGTGGCGTGAGCCAAAACGGCGTTACCACGTGACTCTCGACAGCCAATGGCGATGCGCCCAATAAAACAAATAAGTGCCGGTGACAAAGATAGCACGAAGCCTCGCAGTCGCCTCAACGGCGTGATTTCTAGAAGGTTCGGAATTCTTGCGAGCGATAACACCCGGCTGCCAAAGTACCAGCAAAGGGGTGCTCCAACTGACGAGAAATACTGCGTTTGGGGCCAAATATGTGCAAAATCATTATTATGGAATTAGGCGATGGAGCCAAATAAGTAACTAGAAGGGTTTATCATACGGGCACGCTGCCCTAAAGCCTAGGTGGCTAATTAAAATACCAAAATGACCTGACAAACGGAAATATGAGGAAACACAACAAAATAAATTTAATTTTGGCCTTAATAATAATTATAATTTTAGAACGGAAGAGAGGAATTTTAATAACAATTATAATAGGAATTTAGAGAGATGAAGGAATAATAGATATAACAATGATAGCCAAGGAATAAACTACCAGTATAGAACAGAATATAATAACCAGGATAGGAGAAGATACAATACCATAATTGAGAACAAAAATAAGGAAAAAATGAATCAAGAGGATGGAACAAGTAAATATCCTAGGCGTCAATACATAAATACAATATACGACAGAGGAAAATATATGCGAGAAAATCAGATAGAAGAAGCTGAGAGTTTGGAAGATTCCTCAGAAGATAAAAAAACTTCAATTTTAAATAGTTTAAAGAAGAACCACGCGTATTTTAACAATAGTTACAAAAATAATGGAGAATTTTTACTGGAAGAGGAAGAAGAAGCACAACAGATTTCAACATTACCATTTTTAAAAGTTAATTTAAATAATATTGAATATTTAGCTTTGATAGATAGTGGAGCTATGGCTTCCTTAATAAATGAAAAGGTAATTTTAGATAATTTAGATGTCCTATATAAGAATATTATAAAAGTAAATAAAATAGATTTTCTATCTGCTACTAAAAGAAAAATATCAACAACAAACCGAATGTTAAATGCTAAAATAATTATTAATCAATGGGAAGGTGTTGTTAGATTGTTTATAGTAAAAGGCCTAAGCGTGGATATGATATTAGGAATTGACATTATTCAGCAGTTGGGGATAAATATTGATGGAGCACAAAAGTGTATTCATTTCAAGGGGTTAATTAAATCTTGGACCTGTACCAGTAGAGTCAGCCAAGAAGATAAGTGTTGCCAATTAGATGCAATTGGAGACATGATGAAATATAAAGAAGGTATAATTATTAATAATAATATAATAGATGATATTGAAAATAAATATGATAATAAGGGATTATTGCTGAATGAATTAAAAATAGGTGAGAAGAATAAACAATTTGAAGGCCAAATATTACAAATAATTTATAGAAATAAGCAGATTATTAATGAAGAAGTAGGTCAAGCAAAGAAATACATTCATAAGTTACAGGTTGACGAATCAAAAAGTTTTAATAGCCAATCTTATCCTATACCATATGCATTAAGAGGACAGGTAAGGAAGGAAATACATAAAATGGTAACAGGTGGAGTAATAGAAACTTCAAAGAGTAATTTTATTAATCCTTTAGTGGTAGTTAAAAAACGTGACGGTTCTCTTCGTTTATGTTTGGACGCACGCAGAATTAATCAAATAACCAAGCCACAATATGAGTCTCCACAAACTATAGATGGATTATTAAGTAGAATTTGGGATAAAAAGATTCTTACAAGATTAGATCTGAAAAATTCGTTTTGGCTTATTCCATTACATGAAGAGTCGAGAAAATATACTGGTTTTAGTATTGATGGGGAAATTTTTCAATTCAAAGTGGTACCATTTGGGCTTTCAACGTCTTGTACAGCGCTGGTAAGAGCAATGCATAAGATATTAAACCAATTTGAAGACTGTTGTGTGCATTACGTTGATGATATCTTATTGTTTTCTGAAAACGAAAAACAACATTTAAAACATTTAGCAATTATAATGTGCTGCAGACATAGAACCATTAATCATAGCCTGTTGACTTCTGTTAGAAAGCAGTTTTTCATTAGCGTAAGAGCGTTAAGACCAAGACCAATGTATAACTATTAACAATTCAAAATTAATAGGATCGAACGCTTTACTAAAATCTAACAGCGTTACTACTGTTAATTTTCCATTATCAAAAGCAGCTAAGATATCATCAGTTATATTCAGCAAAGCCGTAACACAACTAAGAGATGGGCTAAACCCTGACTGAGAAATTGGAAGGATACTATCAATACTTAAATGTTGTCGTAACTGTTTCGTTAAAATGTCAATCAGGGGAAATGGAAACACGGGGTAATTATGTACACGAAAACAAACGGATAAATAATGAAGTTGTAGGAAACTTCATAGTAGCGATTGGTTGTACCGACTATTGTCTCTAGATGTCCGACCGCGCGTTGTGTTATGTGGAACAGTTTGGCGGGCAAGCATCTTAAAAACATAATCTCTATAATAAACGGTGCGACTATTTGCTCATCCTGCAGATTAAGTACCAATATACTTGAAAGATTTATAAAACCCTGTAGTTTTTTGGGGCAGATGGGTCCACTACGCTTTATATTTCACGTATTCTTGTAAAAAGTAATGAAAAACGCAATATTTTGCTAATTGTTAGGTGTCCGCAATTACCCCACAAACATGCTCTGTATGAGGCAATTGGGTACATTAAAATGGGGCAATTGTGAACTTGTACCTATTTACCCCTTTTGAATGACTGATGTAATGTGTGTACAATACTTAACTAAGTAAGGTTTCTTACTTTGTGTTAGAATAAAATGGTTAGAAATTATATTCGCAAACGTCCAGAGAGGACTTACACAGCAGACGATCTCAAAAAGACTGTCAGCGATGTGATGAACAAGCGACGATCTTATCGAAAAGCAGCATCACATTATGGCATTCCCTCTACTGTAATTCTGAACAAAATCAAAGGCAGAAAAACGCCAGTCAACAGTTTGGGTGCAGGCAGGCCATGTGCTTTAACTCTATAGTTGGAACTGCAGCTAGAAGAACTTAGGGTACGTTTATGCTGCAGCCTCGCTGCTTGCACATCGCCGAGCTGTGCACATGGATGCCTAGCGATGATGAAACCAAACTAGCATTCTTTATTGTGGCATTTATCCTACAACAGCGCTGCTCGCCTCGCTGCAAGCAGGCGCGGATGGGCACAAAAATATCAACCGGGCATCAGGAGAGGTCAGGCGACTCCCCCCCCCCCCCCCCCCCAATCGAAAATAATGAAAAATGGAAAGTTGAAATTCCCTTATTAAATGATATAAAAAAAACATATCGTTTGATATAAAAATATTTATGAAATAACACAACACAAATTTTCAAAATTATTTTGGGGATAAATAACACATTTTTAAAATTACAATATTTTTGGAGTAGGTAAGATAAAATTAAAATAATATATTTTCTAGAAAAAATTCTTAAAATAACAATTGATTTTTAAGTAGCTTCGAGCGGTTTGCTACGCAATCGATGATGTTGTCTTGATCGATGTTTTCTAAAACGCCTTTCTTGATACTCATAAGCAAGAAGCTTGAAAGCTTCGTTGGCGAAAATGCAGTAGTTTGATCTTGATTATGAACTTCGGTACTTTTGGTAATTTCTTGAACATCAAGGGGTGTAGAATCCTCCTTGTTCATAAATTGATCTAACTTTTTACAACTTCCAGCGCCTTTTTCCAAATCCAGCTTGCGCTTCAGCCTCACACGTTCGGCGCCGCCCATTTTTTTTTTACTCCATGTTTATTCGTGAATACAGAATACTAACAGCATTTAACTTTTCTAAAAAACGAAAAAAATATTCGTTCAGTCAAATACACGAGTTTCCAATTTGTCAAAAGATAGGTAAATACTTACGGTTTATTCGAGATAGAACTTTCCAAATCACACAAAACAAAGAACAAGAAACAAGAATAATTAATCCTCAAAAATTACCAAACCGGCGCTGTTAACTATATATAGAATTCAGATCACAGGCACGAATAACAGTAGTTAGGCTAACAGTGATAAAACCAGAAACCGGATAAACCCGTATTTCCAGTTCAGTATCAGTAGCCGACTGGGCTGGTGCAAGATTAGAAGACAGTATTCCTGGAAATATAAGTGCGTCCCAGCTTTACATGCACCTTCTCCGACTGCTCGTATATCGTATCATGATTCGTTATACGTTGATTAATTCAATTTATTTATTTTATATTTCTTTTTTATCGGATGTGACCGGCGCGGCGCCAAAAGCATCGAAAACGTCCGCGGCGCCCCGGGAAAATGCCCGGTTTGCCTTATGGCCCATCCGCGCCTGGCTGCAAGCACATATATCAGCTGCTTTTGAACGCAAAGCTATTTGGAACCAACGTTATACAGAACACCACAACAGATTCAAATTGGATAAATTATGGAAAGACGTTGTAAATCACATTTTTGTCGAAAATGAATCGCTGTCACTGTCAGATGATGAGGCAAACATGCTTTCTTCAAGGAAAGGCTTTAACAACCAATAACCGAGAACCACTAGTCCTCTCATGCCAGCATGACACAGATGTGAGCAGCTGCAGGGTAAATGGTCCACGCGAGCATCACAGCTATATGCCACCAGCGAGTTGCTTGGGCGAGCATCCATGTGTCAGCAGCGATGCTACAGCGTAAACGTACCCTTATTGTCGCAAGAGAGGAATTTGGGTATCCAATGGACAAAAAGAGCTTTTCGATTTTATCCAATGTTTCTGCAAGTATCGAGAAATAAAGAAATAAAGACGGGCGGCCAGGCCAGGATTGGTATCAGAAATTTATGAAAAGACATCCGCGTTTATGACTGAAAAAAGCCCAAAGCTTGCAAAATAATAAGGCAGAAGCAAGTGACCCATTTGTTGTGTATCAACACTACAATAATTTGCAAAAGATCGTCACCGATAACGGACTGGACAACTATCCGGAACTCTTCTTTAATTCTACCGACCCTTCAAAAATAAAATCAATTGGCATTAAGAGTAAGTCGCTGTACCAACGTATACGCGGCACAAGGCGCGAAAATATTACAATAAATGTTTGTATTCGCGCTGATGGATCAGCTCTCCCACCTCACATAATCTTCCAGGCTAGTGCAGTTTTGGCGAGATGGACCGGAGAAGGGAAAGAATGTCCAGGCACACTTTATGCAGCCACTGCTAAAGGTTATATAAAGGAACCAGTTTCCTACAGTTGGTTCTCTGAGAAATTTGTGCATCATATCCGTGAACTAAGGGCATCGCTAGGAGAAAACCTTGAATATCAGAAAGCCCTCTTAATGTATGACGGACATAAAAGTCATATAAGCGCCCGACTCGTGTCTTGCGCTTTAACAAATAACATTGTTCTCTTGAGGTTGGCAAGTCACCTAACCCATCGATTACAGCCACTCGATATCGGAGTTTTTAGTCCCTTACAAAAGAGGTGGGATAGAATTTTATTGACAACTATGCGCAAAACTATGGGGCAAATAAATAAAAACAAGATATTCCGAAAAAAGTTTTCAATTGCAGTCAAAGAACTGTGGACAAAATACCTTACGCCGGACATAATCACATCTAGTTTTGTTGGAAGCGGTTCTTTGCCAGTTTACTAGAAACTGGAGAGTTCACTACCGAATCTGTAATATTCGAAACTACATGTGCGACTGAGACAACGCTAGACGCAGTAAATGTAAATGAAGACTCACCATGTTCGGAACCGGCGACGAAAGTACACATTCAACCTGAAGGAACATTAACTGAAAGTGAAATTGCGGAGTCAACTACATCCGTCCCTAAAAGAAATGCCCTGGATTTTTTCATAAATAAACTTAAATTAGACATGAAACCCACTGAGCCTTCAGTATCCACAAGAAGACTAAAGCAGTACAAGTACGGCGAAGTCCTCACTTCAGAAGGAGTCCTAAAACGTCTAGAAGAAGAAGAGACGCGAAGGAAAACGGTAAATACGAAACTAAAAACCACAGATCACTCCAAAAAGAACCAGCCAAAGATAAAGAAACCAAAGAAGAAGGGTAAAGCACAAACAATAGACGCTGAGGATGGTACAGAATCTAGTCTACTTGAAAAACAAGGAGATGAAAACACAGAAATTGGAGGACTGTACAGAGACATGAAGAGTCTTCGAATTATATAGAAGACGCAGCAGTAGAAAATCCCGATGAGACAGAACGAACACCGAATAAGCCAGATCAAAACGTGGGTGCTGCAAAGAAAACCACCGATCAAGATGTTCTCAATTCGTATTTTGCAATTGCCAGTACAAAAACATGGTACATTGGGCTTGTTATAGAGATATGCCAACATGAAGAAGTAAAAATGAAATTTCTGGATAGAGTGGGAAACTGTAAATTTAGATGGCCACGCAGAGAGAAAATCGAAACTATCTCCATAGAAACGTTTTTAACACGAGTAACCCTTCACGGTGAATCTAAGTCTGGGATTTATCCTCCGGCACCAACTATCCATAAAATGTGGATCGAGGCAAAACGTTCTAGTTCGTCTTGAATAAGGATAATTATTTTCCAATTTTTAATGCGAATAATAAGTGCTTACGTTAATGTTAAACAGATATTATGAATATTTTTTAAGTTCATTTATCCCCTATGTATGGGGTACACCAACGGAGTGTTTTAAAATTTTAGCTGAAGGGGTACTCATTTTTAATAAATGACATAAGACAACACTGTACAATAGTGAAATTAATGCTGCAAGTGTCCTCCAAATTTTGAAATGAATGGATGTTTGGTTTTCTTGTAAGTGGACAAAATAGTTGAAACCGTAAAAAAGTGTACTCCATTACCCCAAATGACTAATAGTTTCTAAGAGTTTTGAAAATGCTGGCCGTATACTGATGGGTCGTAAATCTTTATAGGCTTTAGCATTATTTATTTTGAGAAAAGGAATCACAATGGCATTTTTCCAACAATTTGGAAAAACATTTTCTGTTAAACAGCAGTTCAGTATATGATTAATAAACGGTAATATATATGGACAACACAGTTTGATCATATTGATGGTTATACAGTCTATACCAGCTACATTACTATTTAAACTCCTAATTATATTTTGTACTTCCCCAACGTCAATAGTAGTCAAAGAACATTCTTCTGATGTAAGTTTGTTACTACGATAAAAATCTAGAAGCATTTGATCTGGAGTGCTGTGAGGTATTGAGTCTACAAAAAAATTATTTACTTCTTGAACGTTATTGAGTGTTTTTGGAATAGAATTTTGTTTTTTAATGTTTATATTTATTAAACTTAGCTCCTTTCAAATAGCATTCGTGCCGCCAATCCCAAGTTTATGGTCAAAGTACGCTTTCTTTTCATTTTGAATTGCAAGATTGGTAAAATTACGCGCACTTTTATAATATTCGCAGTGCCCGGGGTTCCTAGATTTTTTGTTATT
Source organism: Agriotes lineatus (assembly GCA_940337035.1). Taxonomy (NCBI): domain Eukaryota; kingdom Metazoa; phylum Arthropoda; class Insecta; order Coleoptera; family Elateridae; genus Agriotes; species Agriotes lineatus. The sequence continues at coordinate 36,476 of CALNHX010006187.1, forward strand.
TTGATTTTATAATTTTTAACTTTGTACTGTAGAACAACGCCCACATATTGCGTGTAAACAAAAAAGCATGTGGTGGAAAGAAATCATCAGCCTACTAAATCATGAACTTTTTAAATACGAAAAACTATCTTTAATTTTTTTATCAAGGATACCTTTGAAATGGATGCTATTACGGCATATGTTTATAACGACCATTTTGTATTATTCCTTCATTCTAGCTTCTTTTCGGTCTTCCTCTTTTACGTCGTTGCTTAGGTATTCCACTTTGTGGCTTTTTCCTTCTTCCTCCATCCGTTGAACATGACTATACCATATAAGTAGCAGTCTTCTAATATCTTCCATAATTGTGCATCCTCATTTGGTGTCGCACCACTTCATTTCTCACTTTATCTCTTCGTGAATCTCTTCCAGATCATTTCAATGCATCCATCGCTGTTGCTACCTTGTTCTTTTTTGTAATTTTCCAGGTTTCGGCCCCGTACAACAAAATCCTCTTTATCATTGTATTGCACATAGATGTTATATATTTTTTGATTTGTTAGGTTGTTATTCCATAGGATTCCATTTAGACACGCTGTTGCTTTCCTGTTGCTTGTACACTTCGAGATTTAATTTCTTTATCGTCTGTTCCACTTTCGCCAAATACAAATCCTAAATATTTGTATTTGCTACAGCATTCTATTTCATCTTGTAATATTCTGCCCAAATTTACTAATTTTTACTAATGTTCAAACTATCTGCAAAGGTTAGTTTTAGTTCCTTAATTACAAATATACGGTACCCTGCACCCAAGAAAAGCGCTTTTCCGTGCTTTCCAAGAATACTTCGACACTCAGCATCACTCCGTTTCGCTAATACAATGAAATGTTATGAACCAGTTATTTATCAAAAAACAAAACCCAAAATATTTTATTTTCCGACGACCATACCCCAAAGGTTGATGTAACCTTCATTTTCGGAGGACCTATCGTATGAAAACGATGCAAAACTTCAGGAAGGTTTCTGGCGATCGAAATCGTGTACACATACGAACATACTGTAACGACCTTGAGCCGGGTCGCGTGCAGACGGATGAGTCAGCCTTCAAGACCATTCGAGAACGACCTCGGTGGCTCATGCGCGCTACACGTCAGTGTTGCTAGAATAATCGAGTGAGACCGCGAAGTTTCCAGAATGAATCATTCGGCGAGATATAAATAAGCGCAAGCGGAAATAACAGACAGTCCGAATCTAGCTTGAAGTGTGCGAAGCTTGCGATATAAATCATTCATGTTGAAGTCGTATGTAAATAAATAAAGTGTATTTGTTGTTAGAAATAGTTCCTGTTAGTGTATAAATAATTTGTGTTTCGCATTAACAGTTCTTGTGTTTTTGTAAATCGGTAAATTAAATTGCTGTAAATAAATGCTTAAAACAAGAAGCAGCGTATAATTTTTAATAGCCCAGAAGATAAATCGTAACAATACATACACCGCATAGCACGTTGGGTGCCTACTCCAATACGAGGGAGGGATCTAGTGGGCTGGGGTCTTCACCAAAATATCCGCACAGCCGAGAGACGGAGATTTGGTATAGTGGGTTCATTAGTCGGTTGGCTCGAATTTTAAAGATATTTGACTCAGAGTGGTTTTCGATATGAGGGAATTTCAATACTTCGTACACTTCGTGTCGAAGTAATTTAGTCAAATAATTACTTTTGCTTCAGGTTTGCTTAGATCCTTATGGGTTCGTTCCCTCAAATGTATAAGTGCAAAAAAACGGTTTTAGAAATAAATCGTACATTGTTGTCAACTAAGTACGAAATAAATCTTAAGATAAGATGATATGTAACAAAATATTGTAACAAAAGTTGCCTCTGGTAAACGGTCTGTGTTTCGATGTTACTTGGTTGTCGGCAGCCCACTGTACACGCCGACTCTGTTGGTTGTCGGTGATGACATCGTGAAAAACTCCAGGTAGGTCGGCGGGAATAGCGGGCGTACCTCCAATGTACCGCGCGACCAACGAAGTACAATCCGCTTTCAAAGGATTGTCAGGAAAGTGTCGTCGGACCAACAGCGCGTTCTTGCTACAGCTATGCTAGTGATTTATTGAGATTTTGGTTATAATAACTTTGGTGAAACCGGTTGATTATGTCAAATTGACCTAGTGGACGACGGATGGGGGATTTAGGTAACGAAACATTTTACGAGACGGGTCCCCGTCACAAGGTAGAACTTGGTCAGGTTCAGGTTAGAATGATCGTTTTACGAGACGGGCCCCGGTCACAACCTAGAATTAGGTTAGGAAAGGGAAATCCAGAAATTCAAGTGGCCAGTCCCACGAAATGAAGACCTAGAGGCCAGTCAGGATCAGGTTCTCAAGTCAAGTAAAGTGGATGCGAAATTTGCTGTTATACTTTTTGGTCTTCTTTATCGTTGCAGTCGGTCCAGGTACAATTGGGTGAAGGTGGCGCCATGTTTGCTTGTACGAGACTTTTAGCACCGCTGGTGGACATCTTATTATCTTCTATTCTAGCGTTAGGGCGATGTAAAGTGGTGATAGTGACGAAATAACCGCCGTAAAAATTTCTGGCTTTCGATAAATTTGTTACTGTTGCTAACATTATAATCAGATTCTTAAAGCATTAGGTTACTTTGATTTGAACCCACACAAAAAGATTTTCCCTCTGTAGATTCATGTCGAGGTCCCACTCTTTATATGTTCTTTTAAGTTTCTTGCCATACACTCTATATGTCTAGATATTCTTGATCTCCAACAATGACAGCCTGATCGTCGGCAAATAGCAATATATGTTGTATGTTCTAGCTATCTACCTATACCCATAGTGAGCGTTCTCGTTTCTATTAGTTTAAGTTTTTTTATACCGGGTGACCACTTTCAAAACCGAACATAGCAAAATGCGCAGTACGTCATACATTTGAAGATTGCTGTTTCCTATCTTAAATTATAAGAAGGCTACTAATTGTAATGAAGCAGGAAATTAGCACGTTGTCTATGTCATTAATTGTTAAGCATTATTTTGATTTATTTAAAATGTTTCTCGTAACCTTATGATATACACTGCTTTTACTATGTCCGGTCATCCCGTATATATCCTAAGAGTGGCAGAGATGCCGCAGTCCTTTATTGACAGTGAATGGTTTAGATATTTTATTTCCCATTTTTATTCTAGACGTTGTGTTCTTCTATAAATGTTGTACAGCTTTAATTAATGTATGGTTAATATTTGATTTTCGCAGAAGACCCCATAGTATGTTGATCGGCACCCAATCATATGCCTTTGTTAAGTCTACAAATAAAATTTACGTATCTTGGTTGGTAGCGACTCTTTTCTCTACTATTTGCTTTATAGTACACGCGTTATCCGAACGAGCTCTGTATCCACTCTGTTTTTCATTGTCGAAATATGCTATACAAATTTAATTAAGTTATTAGTGTTATTACAATATGCCGTTTTTTAATTGAATAGCCTATTAAATACGTCTTTAATAATTAAAAAAGGCAATATTGATATACATGATATACAGATGTTTTATAACGTACGGAGGAAACTCAAAGGATAGCTGGAGGGGACCAAAATATTCTACATACTTTACTTAAACTATAAATTTCATTTATATTACATATAGTACATGTAAGCAATAAAGCTTTTTAAATTTGACTCGAATTTTGTTACTCCAGTAGGCTACAACTCCGAGGCAGAGTTACCTGTCTGCATTTAAGTATTTACATGATTGCAAGTAAAATAAGCTTTGCGTTAATTTTGATTTTAAAAATTACATTCATAATTTCATAACGTTACAAGATTTGCATCAATACATTTTTTAGTACAATTATAAATGCTAGCTTCTTAATGACATTTTATATATAGGGTGTTTCATAACGTACGGAGGAGACTGAAAGGGTAGCTAGAGGGAACCAAAACAAAGTTATTTTCTTAATAAGCTTCTGACCAAAACCCAATAATATAAAATAACGGCAGTTTAAAGCTTCTGTAAATTAATACCACTTATTGAATACCGCTGGTATTAATGAGAAAAAATATAATTGCGTTTTCGTTGCCGTAGAAACATACATGTTTCTTACAACAACTGATAATTTACTGTTAAGGTAGTTTAATTTTAAATTATACAGAAAACATTATAAATAAGATACCTTTCTAAATAAAGAAAACCTTATTTTATAAATTACAATTTTATTATTAAATAAGCTAGAAACAATTCACCATAACAAAAACGTTCACATTAGGTGTTCGAAATGCTGACCCTGCATTTCAACGCACATTTGCGCTCGATGAATCCAGTTTTCCGATATGCTCGGAAATTGTTGGCGTAACTGCTCTGTTGAAGCGTTGATGCGACATAGCAATTCACCGATTGTATTAACTCGGTGGTATATACCAATTCTTTCATAATACACCATACGAAAAGGTCCACTGGGTTGAGATCTGGACTGCGTGGTGGCCGTCTTTGCGGAAAGATGGTATCGAGGTAATCTATTATAGCATGAAGAACAGTCGTTATGCATAAATTCATGGTACAGCTCATATTTAAAGGAACATCTTCTAGGAGCTCTGGCAGAACTTCTTGTAAAAACTGCAAATAAGAATGGCCATTAAGGCGTCCTGGTAATTCTTAAGGCCCTATTAAGGTATTGTTCAAAATACCAGCGAATAATCTGTAGGAATCAGACCTTGTACCTTTTTGCAGATGATAGGGGTAGGTACAAAAATATTCCTGCTCAATGTGCGCCAAACAAAGGATGGGTAAATTCCTACTTGTTGGGAAATTTGGCGTGTACTTGTAGTTGGATCAGCATGAACCATATCTAAAAGTCATACCTCCACATTCACCCATGTTGAGTTGATCTTTCGCCACCATGACTTTTCTTAGGTTATACATTTTCGAGCCTCTCTTTCTCTCGTTGGACTACTAAAATAAAAGTATTTGCGGAAGGTGGTTAACGATCTGGAAATCTATGCGAAGCATACGTCTCACACGTGCAGCGTTTTCTTCAGCAGCTCCATACATAGTAATCATATCTACATATTCGTCGTTACTGTATTTAGCCATTTAAGTCGAATTAAACACTTAATAGGTGATGTATCTTAATTTTTACGTTTAAATGAATTAACACTCAAATAAACTTCTACTACTATTTGTTTTTTAGTTATTATTAAATAGTCAGCGGTTTTCCATCAGTGGACACCAATTTTTACGAATTTAAAAGAAAAATTGAAAAAGTTGTAATTTTTATGTTATTTTTTATTACTTTTTTAACGCAACATCGTTTAGTTAACTCTCAAATATCCCCTACTCGAACTTAAAACGTAAATGACTACCTCATTTAGCAAAGAATTCTCGTTAATTTATACAACTTTAACTTGTTGTAACTTTCTTGGTGTTGGGTTTTGGTCAGAAGTTTACTAAGAAAATAACTTTATTTTAGTCTCCCTATGTACTCTTTCAGTTTCCTGGGTACGTTAGGAAACACCTTGTACAACTTAAGTTATCATCCATTCTTCGTTGGTATAAATTTGAAGTACTCTCATGACATAGAGTGTCAAGTTTGTATTTAGGATAGTCAGCATAATCAAAACTGTCAAGTCTTTGTTACGTGTAATTTTACATTTAGATACAGTTAAGGATTGTTTGGATAATTTATTAGCTTAAATACATTCATAGTTAGATTCACCTGCATACGTTAGGTGTAGCTTTGGTTGCATACTCATTTTTGCAAAATCCTTGATTTTTAGGGAATTTTGAGTAACAATTTTGAAAATTGTTTTGATAGTGCGATTTCCGGCGACCATTTTTAAGTTTTCCTTTGTGGAGCTGCATGTGATCTTTGGAAATTTTCACTTAAGTGGATTACATAGTTTCCATGTTTCTTTGAGGAATCTGCCATCCAGAAATAGGAAATGGGTGTTATATTGCTAAAATGAATCCGATTGTATTGGGATAAATATATATTTCTGCAATTTACTTACTCGAGGCCGCATTACAACTCTGGTATGTTAATTTATGGTTGCCGTTGAACATTTTTCGATAACGTCTCGTATTTAGGCCTCCTCGTCCTAGTTTGGCCTCCTCGTCCTAGTTTGCTGTATCGTTCTCCGATTTTTCGGGATCTATTATGCCTGTGGCATTGTTGTTACTTGGCTAAGGCACCTGGAGCAACAATTCCGTTCCAATCCGAGCCCCTCAGCACATGTGATAGTTCGCATGCAAGGCTTCTCCCCATGGTGACTGCACTCGACTACGTTTCTCACCTGCAAAGTTAGATGAAGCCCTGACTCTTTGGAGGTTACTCAAGCTGGTGGACATCTTAATAGCTATCCCCCATAGCTGTTGATGTAGCGATCCTTCTGTGCACGATCCAGGTATCTACAATACCTAGTGTTATATACCTTTTGGTGCTTATTGAACTGAAACTATCGTTCGTTATGGCACTATGATCTTTACTTCATGTATTGTACTTACCTAGGTATATGCTAGCGAAATTCATGCCGTTTTACATGCGGAATATTGTATAGCTTCGTTGTACATCACGTGCAATTACTTTTGTAGAATAGGATGTCATTCTATGCATTTAATATCTTCACGTTTGGTAGTACTGCTTTGGTTGCATTCAAGTTTTCAAGTACTTGTCAGTGTTTCAAAATTTAAACCATTATTGGCGGAGGTCTCCGGGAGCATTAATTTGACATTTCACATAATATGAGCACCGTAAATACACCATTTTATGTGTATTAGCACTCCCCTAGGCGAAATGGTACCAATTCGAAGAGGTTCGCGACTAGATAGAGTATTTACCTAATTAATCAAGCGATTTAGAACTTACTATTCTCCCGCATTCCGGTATCGCTGTTTTTAATTATATTTAAGTCACTATCGTAGTTGATACACGGGTACTCGAACGAATTGCGATTATCGTAGTTACCTTTTCGACTTTATTGATATAAAATCTTGTACATTACATACCACTAAGATTACATTTACAAACTATTCCATTTAATCACAGAATTGTGTTGCCTTTTCCAAGTATGACACAGAATTTCGAAGGTGTACAAACTGTAAATAAATAACTAGGTTATTTCGAGTCTTGGTGTTTTCTGTCTTTTATTATTTGTTTTTGTGAAACAGCTAGTGGTTTAGGAATTTACACGGCCACCTGTAGGTTTTCTGGTTTGGACCGTCTCAAACCAGTGGCGCTTCCGGACAACCCACCCCATCCTGCTCAGGACCTAGCTTGGCAAACGTTTGCTACACGACTAGACGATTCCTGTACCACCCTGCTGTGAAGTATTTATAATTTTTGTTTTTACGTGCAAATAAATTCCCATGTGTAGCAAATGTAATATCTTCTTATTTTTTGTTTCGTTAATTTTATCTTTATTGTGAAACTATAGTATAAATAGCTTAGATTTGACTAGATAATGCTCGGATCCACAAGTAACACCTCGTTGTACTCGGACGTCCTGTATTTTCAGTTTTGTGAAATACTTTACTATTATGTACTCAATGACTGATTTCAACTGCCGTGTAAGTTGTTTCCACTTATATTTATGAATCATCTTGTGTTTATAAAATCAATTTTATATTTTTAATTTGTTATTCTCAGATATTCAAGGGTAATACCACAAGCAGTGGATATATTTTTGACAAATATTTTGTCGTTTCCATGTAAATTATTGCGTTTAAATTTCACGATACAAAATCACATCAAAAATGTCACGAGCCGAAGGCGAGTGACATTTAAATGTGATTTTGTTGAGTGAAATTTGCAATAATTTCTATGGAAATGGCAAAATATTTAAAAAAAATATAACCACTTCGAGTGGTATTTGGGACGACTATTCAACGCTATAATATAGAAGCCAATCATATTGCAGAGATTTGCTTCTTTCAACGAATATCACTGAATATTGGGCACCATGCAAAATATTCACAAAACAATGTCCCTACTCAAAAACTAAGTAGTCTTATTGCGAAATATCGCTTAGCAACGATGTTCTGTCCTTAGTGATATCGCTAGGTTACGTAAAACTAAACACCAACAAACTGTGTGAACAAAGTTTGGTTTGCGAAAAAAATTTAAAATTATATGTTTTGGAAGTATTCTGCTGAATTTAATTGAGAATGAATAATTATGTTAATTGTTGCATTATTTTTCACTAAAGTGAATAGTTATGTATTAATATTGTTAAATAGTAGTTCCAAATACCACTCGAAGTGAATATATTTTTTTTGATGAAGATATATAGTCAATATTCAAGGCGAAAAAGTAGAAATTGAAGAGAATGCTGTGATAAGAGCAATAACGAGATTAAAGAATGAAAGATCTTGCAGTTCCGAAGAAATTTATGCAGAGTTACTAAGAAATGGTACTAGAAAGCTGCTTAAAATCCGAACACACATATATTTAAAGAATGTATAAATGGACAGGAGGCACCAAAAACAAGATTGAAGCAATTATAAAGGAATAAGGTTACTAGAAACATTATAAATAAATTAAAACAATGCATCACAATTAGTGGCATAACTTGCTAAGTAATTTCCTGCTACATTAGAATTATTATTCATCTTATAGTTTAAAATAGAAAGCAGCAATCTACAAATGTATGGTGTACTATGCATTTTGACATGTTTGGTTTTGAAACTGGTCACCCGATATAAAAAGAGAATTAAATAATGGAAACGAAAACGCGCAGATATGAGTATAGAGCTAGAACATACAACCGTCTATATATTTCAATTCGTCGACGACGTGGCTGGCATTGCTGGAGATCTAAAGTGTATGGCAAGCAACTTAAAAAAACATATAAATACAGTAGCCTCTACATAAATCTACGAAAAACAAAATATTTGTGTGTCGGTACTAATCAAAGTAACCTAATAGCAAATACAAATATTTAGGAATTGTATTTGCCGAAAGATAGACAGACGATAAAGAAATTAAATTGCGAAAAGAATAAATCAAAGGAAATATAACATCTACATCACAATGATAGAGAGAGTTACAGAAAAGAACAAACAAAAATGGAAACAACAGAGATTGATGCATTGAGATGATCTGCAGGAATTTCACGAAAAGATAAAGTGAGAAATTATGAAAGATATTAAAAGACTGCTGCTTATATGGTATAGTCATGTTCAACGGATGACGGAAGAAAGGTTACAATAAAAAGCTACAAAATGGATTCCTCTGCCACGATGTAAAAGGGGAAGACCAAATGAAGCTGGAATGAAGGAATAATAAAAGCGATGGGCGAACGTAATTTACAGGATTGACATGGACAATGAGAAGACAAAAAAGATGAAAACTAGGCGTCGGACAACGTCGACAGATATACAGAGTCTTTCAAAACTGCAAGAAACCAATACAAGGACGTTCATCTACAGAACAAAATAAAATAAAAGCATTAATTTGTTGAAAGGTATCCTTGATAAAAACATTAAAGATAGTAATTCGTATTTGAGACGGGGACCGCTGCACTTTTTCCTATAAGATGGCAGCACCATAGAAACAACACGGTATTTTAAAATCTGTTAGACGTCGTTCACAATTAAAATTAACCAATTATTTTCATATATATTGTTAAAAACAACACGCTGAAGGGTGTGATCAAATTTCACCTGGATGCGAAGTCAAATAACAGAAATACTAAATAAATAAAATATAAATATTTGAATTTCTTTTTGGTCCAAACTTGACATGTTAATAGCTTATTCCCTAGATAATGTTATTATAAAACTAATTGTGGAATATAAACCACATTGCTAGACAAATAAACCTAAACGACAGATTTTAGTGCTAGAATTGTGACACTGGAATACTCGTTCACCATAATAGCTGCCCTAAACTTGGGCAACTGTTCTGTGACGTCACATGACATACCTGGTGATTTGAGAATTGCGATTTTGGTTATGTTTTAGCGGCAAAATTTTGCGCGTTTATCGCAAAATTTGAATTGAAAGCGGTAAAACTGAAATGCGTTTGGCTTATGATGAAGGAATGGGGACACAGTGCTACATAAAACTCATTATCAAGCTAGAAGTTTCGTATGGACATGCAGAGCACGATGGCGGGAAATTTAAACTTTGCAATGTATTGGCAAATGCCTGAATTTATTGATGAAGATAAAATATTGAAAAATACACGTTTGCTTATGAGCATCTTAACGAGACTCCTTTGGTTGTCACAAAACTCGGCTCACTGCCTCGTTTTGGCAATCAAACTCGTATCGTGAAGATGCTCATATTCGAACTTGTATCGTTAATATCTATAACATACCATTAATGGAAAATAATAAGAGGCTTTATAGTCGCATTATAACGCAGAGAAAATAACAAAAACAGAGAGTATCTATTATTAAACTACTTTATTTTCAATACATCGTCGTTTTCGGCCTCTCTATTGAACAAAAATAGTAATTAATCATAAGTACATAAAAATGCTACAAATTTTAACATAAGCTATGAATTCTAAAGAAAAAAGGCTCATTCTATTTATGGTAGTTTCTGATGATAATACTCTTTCTAGATTACAAGGGTTTTTTAAAACTAAAACGTAAGAAAAAATATAAAAACGTAAGATTCACGTGAAAAAAGAGTTTTTTTAAGAAAAACATAAGAAAAGATTTAAAAAACATACGATCCATATAAAAATTAGTTTTTTAAAACTAAAACGTAAGAAAACATTTAAAAAAACGAAAGATCCATATGAAAAAAACGTTTTTTAAACTAAAATGTATGAAGAGATTTAAAAAACAAAAGGTGAACATGAAAAGCGTGTTTTAAGGAAAACCTGAGAATGAGTGTTTTTACAAGAAAAACGTAAGAAAAGATTTTAAAAACATAAGATCCATATGAAGAGGGTTTTTAAAACTTAAACGTAAAAAAAGATTTAAACAACGGAAGATCCATATGAAAAGCGTTTTTTTAACTAAAACGTAAGAAAAGATTTAAAAAGGTTTATATGAAAAGCGAGTTTTTTTAAAGAAAAACCTAAGAATGACTTTTTTTACAAGAAAACGTAAGAAAAGACATGAACAAGTGAAAGATTGATATTAAAATTATTTAAGCAAAGTATTAAAATAAAGATAAATATAAAAAGCTATGGACTTGTACGTAAGAAGTACTGTATTAAGACGAAAATAGAAAGGGTTTTAAGTTAAAAAGAAAAAATAAGTAGGGAACGAACAACGGATCCGAAAAACAGAAGCACATCAGATATTCGACCGAACAGTTCAATTCAAGAGAGAGAGAGAGCACTAGGAGCGGGTTAGAGGCTGTAAAAACGAACACGAGATTTGCGTGCGCGAGCGACAGAGAAAGAAATGCTCCTACGAGGGTTAGGTAGGTAGCGAGTTCGAAGCCGGTTTAAGGCAATTTTTTTTAAAATCATTCAAAGTGCGTATGCACATACATAACCCGTGTCATCTCGAAAACTGAAATTGGGCGTCGCAGAAGCAATGCCAACATGCACTTCAAACAATTTTCAAGATCGAGCGGACCACTGGCCGAAGTCCGAAAATAGCGAAAGATGCGAGCGCAGCATGAAACACAAAACCAGCAAACACGCGGGGGCGGCTACAAAGCGATAAGATAACAGCCATTCAGCGACACATCAGTTCTTGGAAATGCACGCAGTAGTAGCCTCTGTCTAAAACTTTAGTGCCCTCTCTTTGTTAGAAGCGTGAACAACACATCTGCTACCCAAATTAATTTATTAGAGGTATTTCTTATACTACCGCCCTCTTGTGCTGTTATTCCGTAATTCGTGTGGAAATTAAAAGTACAATCGAGTCTCCACTACTACGGTCCCGCTCTTAAAACGTTTATGGTTTACTAGGGTGATGTTTCGTTTCCACCACATGCTATTTTTGTTTACACACAATATGTGGGCGTTGTTCTACTGTAAAAAGTTAAAAATAGCAAACATGCGTTCTAAAAAAGTTTATTTCACATTTATCTTTGATGAATTTACAAAAAACAGAAATTTAGTAAAATTTATAGTAACAGTTCAAAGTGCCATGCTTCTTCTGCTATGCAACTTTCAGTACCTCGCGTCGAATCCATAATTCTCAAGCACGTCTTATCATTTCAAAATGTTGTTTGAGGATTTCACAAGCTTCAGTTATGCGATTTCTTTGTTCATTTACAGTGTGGATTCGAGACGAATCTTAAATTTTTGATCAAGGATATCATTGAAATGACTGACAATGTATTGATGCAAATCTTGTAACGTTATACAATTTTTAAAATCAAAATTAACGCCAAACCTACTTTACTTCCAATCATGTAGATACTTAAAATGCATACAGGTAGCTGGAGTACTGGAGTAACAAGATTTAGCCAAATTTTAAAAGCTTTATTGTTCACATCTACTGTATATATAAACATATATAAAATTTGTAGTTTAAGTAAGGTATGTACAGTTTCAAAACACTTAAATAAATCCCTTATAATGGCTTGAACTTCTGCGTCGCCTAGCTGTCGCTCCTTGATCTTGCACTTTCGGTATCTACTCTCAGTCTGCCTGTGTTTCGAACTACTGGAAGTATTTCAATTAAATACACCAAATTTGACGTCTTCCCGCTACGTACGTAAGGACAGGGACAAATATGGGGTGGGTGCAGGTCCATGCACTCCAGTTTACGCTCTAGCTCTCAGACCGCAAAACAAAATTTGTAAAACGCCGACGGTCTCAGTTCTGCGCGCTCTCGTGCTGCTTGCCTGTAAATTGTAATTTACAAAGCACTTGACTTGACTTGAGCGTCGCAGTCAGGCTCTGGCACCTTACTTAAATTTTGAGTGCGCAGGGGTTTATTGCTGTAGGAAAGTTCCATGGATCGCACTAGACAAACTTATTAAATGCAACTTTTTATGAAGAATAACTTTTTTTCGTAAAATTAATAATAAAAAAGTTTTCTACATGGTGCGAACTTAAGCAGACACACTGTATATATGTTCTATCTAAAAAATGTCTAATCTTTGCATAAAAGATATAGATACTTAAATTCATGTTTGGTGATTTTCTCTAACCGAGTAAAGTTCGGCCACTTCATTCCATATAGGAATATGGCCTGAGACAAGGCGAGTCAGGGTCGCCGAAATAGCTCTTTCCGAAACCCCTGTCAATCTGGCACACCGTTAACGGCGTACTGGGTGATGTGGTTAGCATCACGCTTTTGACTACTGCCTGACTTTGCCTATTTCCACAACTGTGGTTTCGATACCCAATTTTTAAAGCAACTGGGTGGGCCGCCCGCCAGTGGCCAGATATGGGGATTGAACCCCGTACCATGGCAGCGCACCATGAGCTCCCTAACCGATCGGCCACGTTGGTGATCCTCTGATCAAGTCTAAAAAATATAATTTATTTTATCCTATTATGTTATTATGACAATAACTCTTTAGCAACAAGTTGCGTTAAGATGAATTTAACAGAACTAGTGTTGTTAATAAAAATAACGTAACGATACTTTATTAGCATTTAATCACATGTTGACAGCACTGAAGTGTATTGCCAGTCTATGTTAAATTCGATGTTAGTAGGTGAGGTTTTGTTTGTTATTTGACACAAACTGACGCAAAACTTAACCTAAAAATCTCAAATTTAACATAACCTGACAGTGCTACCAACAATACAGTATTGAGTTTTTATGTTATTAGTGATACCACCACTCGCTGTTGTAAGTGTCATTAATAACCATTTGCTATTTTTTAAAAAGATTAGTATTTTAGGATAAAATAAACCGTGTTAGGATATACGTAACGTTATCTGCTTTCTAAATTACTCGAGAATTTTAAAGAACTCGCTCCTGACGTCGCTCGTTCATTCAAACTATTCTCTCGTAATGTAAAAAGCTTGATAACGTTACTTGCATCGTAAGTTAGTATTACTTTACAGTATGTAAATCCAGAAGGGTTTTAAACCAGGATTGTAGCCTAAAGCTTACACGAATTATTTTGTTCTATTCTATTAACTTGCAAAATAATTTGAGAAATAAAATAATAAATTAATTTTTTTGACCAAAATTGAAAGTTATCTAATTAAAAAGAGTATAAAATATACTTACTGCAGCAAATAATCCAATGAAAACCAATAACGTAATCATAGTTGTCGATAGACAGATATGCAGATATGCAGTGAGTCGTTTCGAAAAAATAATGTGCACTATATTCTCATATTCAACCCATAAGAAATTATATACTGTCTATGGTTAGTTATCAACATTTTTTTTTCTTGTAATCAGTGCATTTGATACCTTTATTGTTAATTAATAAATCGTGTAAATACTATCAATTAAGTGCGGTATCTTGCGTAATGTATTGAAATAAACTTTTTATTGTAAAAATCGTTCACGTTTCTTACACATTGCAACGGAAATTTTGTATTATCTATGGAGTGAACACATGTTTTTGCTTGGTTTATCCTTTACCGATTCATACTAGTTTAAATATAGGCATTGCGCATACTGAACCAATTTTAGACATTGAAAATTTTCAGTAGACAAGTAACTTTTATTATCAACTAGCAAGATGCCCGTTCTTCGTACGGACTACACATGTTTTTTCTTCTAAAACTTAAACGAATTCTAGAATGCTCCTCTCCTCCCTCACTCAATACGCTAAACTAACAAACGCTGCAAAACAATATTGTAGGTAAAAAGGAAACAATATTCTTCCGAAAAAAGTTCTCCATAAGCCTTTTATGCTTCACGTATCCCCTAGAAATGTGTACGTAATTGTCGTTCCCCTTGTATAGATTGGTAAAACTATAAGTTTAGTATAAGAATAATAACACATGTACTTATTAAATGTTGGTTTCATAAATTGTAGCAACATACCAGTTTCCATCACATGAAGATGGAATTTCGGAAATCCTTCTATTTTATTCTAAACTGAACACACGGAAAAATTAATAACTTTAACCTCTTTTTTAACTTCTTTTTACTTTTACCCCATTTTTACTCCTTTCACAAGGAAATTTAGAATAAAAATTTTAAACCACTTTTTAAAGATTTAAAAATCACACATATGCCTAAAAGGCATGGTCATCAGGAACCACAGGAAATACGAAAAGTTCTATAATTCACCTCTGAATCCAAATTCGCCCTTTTAGGAGTTGATCTATGCACAATCCTGAATTACGTTTTTTAGGAACTTGTATAAGTAACATTTCTAAGTGAAAACCGAATCGAGATATTATAGGACCTTAAAAGATATTGAGAAATTCGTGAAAAAACATTTTACCTCTTTCCTTCCCTTTAGGGGTGGAATTTCGAAAATGTCTTTCCTAGTACTTGGCTACTTAATTAAAGGACTCTTCTTGCCAAATTTTAAGTTCCTGGTACCAAGGAGTAATACAGATCCGCATTGTTGAGTTGGTGTTTTATCTTTTATACATATAGATTATAGCGGAATACCCGTTTCATCCCCTTGTGGGTGAAATTTCTAAAAACCTTTTCTACCTCATTTTAGTTAAAATGCACCTATAAGAAAACAAAACAATAATTTTAGCCCCCTACCCCTTTTCAGTTTTGCCTCTTTTTTACCCCTTTAGGGGTAATATATAAAACACCCTTAAACGCATTTGAAAAGATTTTAAAAATACATCTATATGCAAAAAAGAATGTTCTAAGTCAATAAACATAGAAGATACGAATGGTTCTTTAATTCACCCCGAATCCAGATTTGCACCTTTAGGGGTTGATTAGGGCAAAATCCTGAAATACGTTTCTAGGTAATTGCATTCACAATCTCTGGAAGTAAACACCAAGTCGCTATCTCATCGGGTGTAAGAGATATTGAGCAAAAAAGAATTATAATTTTAACCTCCCCTACTCCTTTTCAGTTTTTCCTCCTTTTACCCCTTTAGGGTTAAAATTTTCAAGTTTCCTTACGCCCCTTTGTAAATATTTTAAAAATACATCTATACGCCAAACAACAATGTTCTAGCTCAATAAACATAGGAGATATGTATGGTCCTTTAATTGACCCCCAATCCAGATTTGCACCTTTAGGGGTTGATTAGGGCAAAATTCTAAAATACGTTTTTAGGTATTGGCATTGATAATCTTTGCAAGCAAACACCAAATCGATATCTTATCGGGTGTAAGAGATATTGAGGAATTCGTGAAAACACATTTTACCCATTTTCACCTCCTTAGGAGTCGAATTCCAAAAAATCCCTTCTTAGCACTACCTTACGTAACAAATTGAACCTTCCACCCAAATTTTAAGTTTCCAGTGGTTTCGGCTCTGCGTTGATTAGTCAGGGTTGTGACTTTCCTTTATATATATAATATATATATACAGATTGGAATTTCGCACAATTTTTCACATCAGTACTAATGATGGGCAAAATCGAATACTTTTCAGAATCGAATTCATCGCATTCGAATACTTTTGAGAATCGAATGATCATTCGAATGCAAAACAATTCGAATGCAAAATCGCACTCGAATTCAGATTCGAGTTGTGTGCTCGCTCTCGTACTGGGGGAGTGGTGACGTGTGACCTCGGCTGGGCGACACGCAACACCAGAGATAACGACACGCTGCATGTGCACAAAGCAAAAAAAAATTCTGTTGATCGGTTCAGCTTACCCTATTAATAACGTATATTTGTTTTGAAGTACTTAAATAGTTGTTTTTATTGTTGTTACGGGCCTATATGTATTTCTTTAAAATAAATTATGAAGACAACCCCAGCGTTTGTGTCTCTTTCCATTCGATGTATCTGTTTAAATTTTTAGTAGATTTCGTTGCTTTTATGATTTTGGTGGTGCTATATCGTTTGAGTGTGCAATCTTCAGTCTGTGTGGTAATATTTTAATTTTATATTTAATTCTGTAGTCTATATTTAACTAGAAACATTTCAGCACCAACTATTCAAGTGAGACCTGGATCAAAAAAATATGTCGTTTGAGAGTTGATTCCATTCCTGCCTTCTATATAAATCAAAATACCTATATGTAATGTCTATCTAAAGTCGAAACTTTCGGAATGGCAACGGGCAGTTCTCTGTGCATTCATATAGTTGCTTTCGGAGCGAGTTTGCCACGGCGGGCATTCTTTAAACTGCTATGATACGCAGAGCTGTGCTAGCTAAAACTGAAACGATTCGAGTGCGAATCCGAGTACCAAGCGCCGATGCATTCGAATTCAATATTCGGATAGGAATCGAGATCACGCCGAATTCAGCATTCGGATCGGAATCGAGATCACGCCCGGCGAGATTTACAAACACCGATTAAGTATTCGATTCGAAGCATTCGAATACACTCAAAAGAGTCGAATGCATTCGAGATCTTGCAAGAATCGAATACTGTAGTAATTTGCATTCGAATAGTCCCATCACTGATCAGTACCATTTTGAATAGCTTGAATAAAAATTCAGGATCTGGTCCATTCTCACAATGAGGTGATTCAGTAAGTTAATGTAAAGTAAACACTGTCTTCCTCATAAAAATTAACATATATTGTACATAGGCGTATGTACAATATATGTTAATTTTTATGAGGAAGACAGTGTTTACTTTACAATAATTTAACTTGAATTACACAAATGACGATCAAAAAGAAATATATTCAATGAATAAGCCGATATCTAACCTTTAAAATTATGGGAAACGTGTTAAGCCGTAAGTAATTTATAAACCCAAGGTTTTTATTTATTTAATATTCTTTAAATTTAAATCATTAAACTTACAATTAATTACTACCCTTCCTAATGAAATTGTATGAATTACTTTAATTTTGCATTTAGTTAGGGCATAGATAATGCATTTTATGGTATTAAAGGAATACAGTAGAACAGAAAAAGACACTTCAAAAAGACACTTCAGTATCTAACATTTTATCTGAGACCTGGAATCCATCGATATGATCAATGCTTTTTTCAAGGGATTTTTAGTTTATAAATATACAGAGATTGTTTTATCATGCAAGACCGACCTCAGTAGGTTAGTGGTTAGCACGCCTACTTAGCATTCGCAAGGTCGTGGGTCCGATTATCACCACCGTCTGCTCTGATTCAGGTTATTAGGTGGTTTTCCTGTGTCAACAGGGTACTTTCTCTGAAGCGAATTCGGGGGTAGTACTTCCCCACCTTTTCCTAACTTTCTTTAATTCTGCACCTCTTTCTTTCGCCCATTCTGTAATTTCCGTTCTTGGCTGAAGACGGAAGCAGGATACAGGTTCCGCAGCAGAGATTAACGTCCACTAAACAAAATAATTTCGGAATAGGATTATTTAATTCGCTTCCTTCTCTCAAAAATGCCCCAACAAAACTTAACTTAGGTTTAAAAAACATCTTGTTACGATCTAAATGACTTTTACGACACCGCGCCAGCTCATATAAAACGTCATGAAAAAGCTAGACGGCCAGCGTCGACGATATAACTCAAAACCTGGACAATGACTTACCTAGGACCGTTGCTCTGCCTGTAACAAGATATGCCTACTAGACTCAGTGAAGCAAGGGGTGGTCCAACACGAGATTATCTATGGGCAACGGCCTAAGGGACGGTAAACAGATATAGAGATTAAACTGAGCGCCACCCAGTTTCATCAATAAGAACGAAAATGCAAAGATAGACCCACAGTAAAACCGAGAAGCAGATGAACCTACCTTTCGACTTTTCACCTTGGCGAAATCCAAAGGCTAAACGGGAAATAGCAGAATCGGTGTGTACAGTCAACTCCGCCTGCGGCAAATAAAAATGTATGGATTGAGTAGTACATTGGATGCCGTTGCCGGTCCCAAGCCCGGAGAAAGGAGGAGGGTTGGTGGGCCGGATTAGCACTCCACCCACTGTAAAAAGAACAAATGCTCATGGAACCCAACGACCCCGCAAGATAATGGACAATGATTAAGGACAGTCCTCACACTTAGAAGTTATCGGAACGCACATATTTATAAACATTAACTATGGATCACAACAGACAAGACAGCCTCGAAACCCGGACTGATTAAATGGAAACGACCTGGCGAGAATACAGACTGGGACCTAGAAACCAGAACAAAACGAAAACGAAAAAACAAATATGGAGAATACAGATAGTAAGACTTGGAGGATGGAACGTACGACCCTGGAACAAGAAACAACAGGAAATAATGCTAGAACTAACAAGACAAAAAATTGACATTTGTTGTGTATCAGAGACAAAGAAAAATGGAAAAGGTATAACACCATATGAAGACTTTATTTTTATATACAGTGGTATCGAGAAACAGCAACGAGGAAAAGAGGTAGTAGGTATCCTCATTAATCAAAAATATGAAAGTTGAAGTCTTACATCTCTGAGAGACTGGTAGCAGTGACATTAAAAATAGAACAAAATATACTGCACATCATAAGCGCGTATGCACCAGAAGATTCCAAACCAAAAAGAGACAGAGAAGAATTTTGCGAGACGTTATAACAATATTTAGATAATATTAAGCAAGGACAACCTCTATTTTTGATTGGAGATCTGAATGCGCGCGTAGGAAACGAGATGGTGCAAGGTGTGAAACAACGTTTCAACGAAGAAATTACCAATAGTAATGGAAACATGCTAACACAGTTCTGCGCAGATAATAACCTGAGAATAAGTAATACCTATTTTAATCATAAAATACAGTACAAATACACGTGGAGTAACAATAGGGGAAACAAATCGATCATTGATTACATAATATCAAATGAGCACATTCATCCCTCCCAGGTACTAGATGTCCAAGAAAAAGACAGTTTAGTTCCTAAGAAAAAGCATATCAAAACTTATTTTACAAAACCAGTGTAAATCTTGGTTGCTAGGATATAAGAGATTCAATCGTTAATATTAACAAAACAAGCTTCTAAAATCTGTGCTAGGTGCAAAAGGTGCTCCCAGTTTTATGTAAATTTGTATATTAAACAGTTATCTGTGTAAACCAAGCAGTGGCGTGTGTGTAATTTTCGTCGTGGTGACACATCCCAGTGAAAAGAGATCAGCTCTGCGAAGATTCGCCCCAAGGGCGGTTAACATCGAAGCCAAATTTCGAATGGTTGAGACATCGGCCAGCTAAAATTTTATGTGCTATGTTTGCAGCGGACCCTCCTGAGTGCCTAGGTGCAGAAATTTGAAGCAGGAAGCCGTCACCAAGTTTGTAATTGCCGTGGCGTCCTTTGATTGTGTGAATCCAGCCTACCAAGCCGACGTTGCAAGATAGATTCCACGGGCAAGCCGTTGTAGAAGGCCCACTAGCTTTGGGTTTCTTCAAGGTTAAGCATCGTACGAGGTCGTGAACGTGGTTCCCGTTGCATAGATTCATCCAGGGTTTTATAATCGAGGTAACGTTCTTTGATTTTGCTATCTGAACCGGAGATTTGGAGAATTGCAGGAAGTTAAACAAAAGGCAGATGGCGGCGTCTCTACGTCACTTAAGCAAAACCAGGTTAGCCGGAAATTACGTCATTATTTGCACTGCATTTACCTGAGGCTTTTTTGTATTTGTTGGCGTTTCCTTGGTTCCATTACGCTATTTTCTTGTACAAGCGTACCATTTGTGTTTACAGTCATTTTGAAGATTAAAGCTGTCAGATACGAATTCGGGTATTTGCCATACATGTTAATAAACCCTACTCAAAAGTAATTGTAATACTGAGTGTTGAGCCTACCTCTTTGAAAAAGAGTTTTTCTCATACTAGACCGGAGCTTTATTTTATTGATTGCAAATGAATAAACTAAATAGAGCAATAAACCATTTATTTTTACATATATTAATTACCACCTGAGATTGACACAATATTGAATTCTTTGATTAAAACTATTTTATTTTAAAAATGTTGGTGATTTGCCATTAATTATTCATATTTTTACTAAAACATCATTACAATATCGAACATCGAACCACTGTTACTGTGACCGATGCGAAATGTTTCGTTTTTTTGTCAGAGTCACGCCTCATTTCACTTTTGCGTTCCTTGGAAACCGCAGCTTCGATTCTGGTTCGGATCTCTAACTTAAATAATCATGCTCGCAACTGTTTCCGCCGAAGAAATGTGAAGGAATGTTGATTATTCCGAAAAAACACTTAACCTTCGAGGTAAAGGTGCCTGGCTTAAAATTTTTGAGTTACATTTCTTCGAATTGAGCGCTTCGCGAGGGCGGCTGCTCAAGCAAAACAATCAAGACCTTTTAAAGGGATTTTAATATCTTGATCCAAGCAGGCTAAGCATTTTAACATCATTTTGTTTCTTGTCAACAATTGCGGTGTACGCTTAAAGCGACGTCACTTGCGAATGCGTTAGACACCTGACATTTTTTGGTGGAGGCACGATCGGTATATGCTCTGAGCTAAGTTAATTGCCCAACTAGATTCAACCCAGGAGTTTTGTATTTCGCAAGATGTCTTCGCACCTAGTGACTGCCGTTGAGATCGCCCTTAAGAAGCTATAAATTGCGTATTTATAACAAAAGCCTTTGGGAAAAGTTTTGCAAGCCGTTCGGAGTGAGTTATTATATCACTATAACTATAACTAGCATGGCATTCAGATGTGTAGATACTGAACGTAGTATACTCAAAATATTTATTCAGTAACTAATACATGCGTTATGTCAGAATGACAATATCAACTAAAAACTCAACTATGTTGGTTTCCATGACGCGACGGCAAGGCTCCTACAGTGCTCCCCCCCTAGCGACAGCGGTGTACGTACAGAAACGCACGGGACGTTGACGAGTACGATGGGGCCGGAAGTAGAGGGAACAGGAATAACAGATTCGGTTGGAGTGTCAGGAGCAGCTTTAGCGGTAGACGTAGTTGGTGGAATAGGGGCAGTTGGTGAAACAGATGGAGGTGCTAACGGTATTGTGATAATGGACTGACTTTCCAAAAATGCCGGTTTAAGTCTGTCTATGCTGATATTCTTTTCTAATCCTTTAACAAGCAGCTTGAAGACTTTGCCCATTCTGCTCAGCACACGGAAGGGTCCTTCAAATGGGGGTTGTAGTGGAGGTTTTACAGCATCTGAGCGGATGAAAACATGAGTACATGTAGCAAGATTCTTGTGCACAAAGTTTTCATTATTCCGTGATCGGCTGCAGTGGGCTTTAATTGCCTGATGGTACGGCGTAGATTGTCCACATATGCATTACATAGCCGTGAAATACTCTTGAATGTTCGAATAAGTCACCAGGGAGCCGCAGCGTTGTACCATAGAGGAGCTCGGCTGATGAGCATCCAAAATCCTCTTTCACGGCGGTGCGTAATCCAAGCAGTACAGTTGGCAAAACCTGAGTCCACGGACGTGGAGCATGACACATGAGAGCTGCTTTTAGTGAGCGGTGCCAGCGCTCAATCATTCCATTGCTAGCTAGATGATAAGGTGTAGTACGGAACTTAGTGACTCCTAACAGGTTGGCCAGAGACCGGAATAACTCAGATTCAAATTGCCTGCCCTGATCTGATGTTAACCGGGAAGGAACGCCGTAGCGTGATATCCAGTTCCCGAAGAAAGTCTTCGCTACGGTATCCGCCGACATATCAGTCATTGGAAAAGCTTCAGGCCATCTACTGAACCGGTCGATGCATGTTAGAATGTAGCGAAAACCTTCTGATGGTGGAAGTGGACCGACTATATCGATGTTGACGTGGTCGAAACGATCTTCCGCTAGTGGAAACTTGTCCAAGGGTGCCTGTGTATGACGACCAACCTTACTGCGTTGACATTGGACGCAGTTGCGGGCCCAGGTGCGGCAGTCAGAGTTCATCGATGGCCAAACGTATCGGCGCCGCACCAAACGGACCGAGCTACGAATTGCCAGGATGAGACAGGTTATGTAAGCTGTTGAAAAGTGATCGTCGTAGTGTAAGAGGTACATAAGGACGAGCGCGATCCGTAGAGGTATCACAATACAACTCACAGTCATTGCACAGGACGACTTCAAGCTTGAGGGAGGTCTTCTTCGATTGTAACAGGTGGGATAACTCTTCGTCTTGCCCTTGAGACACAGCCAAGGTCTCTGGATCAATATGGGATGGTATCTCGATGCTGCAAAGCCTCGATAACGTGTCAGCCACGATGTTATCCCGACCTGAGATATGTTGAATATCAGTGGAAAACTGCCCGATATAATCCAGATGTCTTAGTTGACGCGGGGAGTATTTGTCAGCTTTCTGCGAGAATGCATAGACGAGGGGTTTGTGGTCAGTAAACAGCGTGAACTCTCTGCCCTCAACCATATGCCGAAAGTGCTTTACAGCCAAGTAAGCAGCTAGAAGCTCACGATCGTATGTGCTGTACCGCTGCTCCGCAGGCTTGAGTTTTCTCGAAAAGAACCCGAGCGGCTGCCAACTCCCGTTGTGAAGCTGATGTAGCGCAGCTCCTACTGCCAAATCTGATGCATCGACGGACAAGCCAAGACGGAAACTGGTCGACGGGTGTGCTAGGAGTGTTGCAGAAGCGAGGTCATCCTTGCATTTGTTAAACGCTGCAAAAGCAGCATCCGTCCAAACAATCTTCCTGTTGTCTTTCCTCCGTGATGATTTTAAATATTCATTCAAAACAGCTTGATGATGAGCTGCCTGGGGAAGGAAGCGGCGATAAAAATTTATTATGCCGAGGAACTGACGAAGCTCATGTACCGTAGAAGGTTGCTTGTACTCTAAGATGGTTTCTACGCGTTTGGGTAGCGGTTGAATCCCTACCGCAGTGACCCAGTGACCGAGAAAGGGCACCTCGTTCTGTCCAAAGTGGCATTTGGCCATGTTAATTGTCATGCCAAAGTGATCTAAGCGTTCGAGAACCTGTATCAAGTGCTTTCGATGTTCGTTTTCATCCCGGGAGGCTATGAGAACGTCGTCTATGTACACGAAGACGAAAGATAAATTTCCCAGAACCTCATGCATAAAGCGTTGCATTGTCTGAGCAGCATTTCTGAGCCCGAACGCCATCTTTACAAACTCAAATAATCCAAATGGTGTAATTATTGCGGTTTTAGGAATGTCTTCTTCTTGAATTGGAATCTGATGATATACTCTATTTAAGTCCAGCGTAGTAAAGATAGTTTTACCTTGTAGCAAGTGCGAAAAGTCTTGGAGATGTGGTAAAGGATACCGGTCAGGGACTGTTGCGGCATTTAAACGACGAAAATCTCCGCAAGGCCTCCAGGTACCATTTTTCTTGCGAACCATGTGCAATGGACTCGCCCATGTACTTTTGGAAGGGGGGCAGATCCCTGCATCCATCATGAACTGGAACTCTTTTTTAGCATCCTCAAGTTTATCTGGAGCAAGCCGACGAGCTCTGTCGAACACCGGTGGCCCTTTAGTGATGATGTAATGCGTTGTTTTGTGCTTTGCTACTTTAGGGACGATTTCTGGTGGTCGTGTTATAGCCGGGAATTCACAAAGAATATCGTGGTACGTTATATGCTGGTCGAAGGTCTTGATGCTGGGAATTGGACTGCCGACGACAGAACATAGTGAACGGTCAGAAGTTAGTCGGTCAATAAGACAGCGGTTCTTGAGGTCGACTAACAAACCAAAATTTTCTAAAAAATTGGCTCCAATGATAGGTTTAGTCACATCGGCCATAATGAAGATCCACTTGAATAGTCTACGAAGGCCTAGTCCAACTTTCAGGGTTTTCTGTCCGAAGGTCTGATCACCGAGCCGTTGGCGGCATAGAGGCGATACGAATCTACCGGCAAATTACGTTTCGTTGGAGGAATTACTGAGACATCTGCTCCAGTGTCAATGAGAAATGACAACTGGGTGGTCGGGTCGTGTACAATGAGGCGACTAGGGTGCGTGGCAGCATTTGCCTCTAATTGCGGCCACGTCTGCCGTTTCCCTGAATAGGAAATTCACAAGGTGGTTTGCATTGGCGGGCCCGGTTGCCAAACTTCAGATGATACCAGCAGTACCGTGTGCTTCCACCTGTCGATGATGGCTGAGGAGTAGGGGAGCGAGGTCGAGACAAATGTGCTTCCAGTCGAGTAATTGTCTGGGTGATGTTGTCCAACTGTGACTGCAAGACTGAGGTACTTGGCTCCTGTATAGTAAGCACTTCGTGGTTTGATACGTCATGTACCTTGTCAGCAATAAGGGCGATATCATCAAGATTGCCCTGAGATACAGCTATAATAGACTGCATCTGGGATGGTAAACTTCTGATAAAAATAGATTGGAGAACTTCGTCGTTGACTGTCCCTGCAGCTATGTTTCTCAGTTCTCGTAGCAATTGAGTGGGACGCTTGTCACCCAGGGACGTACCTTTCAGAAGGCGTGCAAGTCGTTTCTCTTGTGATTCCGCAAAGCAAGAAGTAAGGCGTTTTTTAAGGGTGTTGTAGGGGTCTGTCGCAGGTGCATTACGAATGATGTCGGCTACCTGAGCGAGGACAGAGGTGTCGATGGAACCTACAACGTAATGGAATTTTGTCAGTTCCGTTGTGATGCCAGATGTAGCAAATTGTGCTTCTATCTGTGCAAACCAAAGAGCTGGATCTTCTCGCCAAAAAGGAGGCGGCTTGACCGCGACACGTGCGACAGCAATGCTATCAGCTGCTGTCTCGGAGGGTGCAGTGCCATTTTCCTCATCCTCACGCGATTGCCTTGTTTCTGACATCGTCGGTGTCACCACTGTAGATACTGAACGTAGTATACTCAAAATATTTATTCAGTAACTAATACATGCGTTATGTCAGAATGACAATATCAACTAAAAACTCAACTATGTTGGTTTCCATGACGCGACGCCAAGGCTCCTACAGATGTAAACATTTTGCCATTTATTATAACTATAACTTTTTGAATGTAATTGACTCCCATCATAATTATTTTGTTTATTGCTGTAAAACGTTAGGTTTTACTTGATTTATTTTGTTATTTGTCATTCCTGGGAGTGTGAGCCAATTGTAAATAGTTTGCCATTGCTATTGTTGATATGTTTATGAAATTAAATGTTTATTTCTGTTACTGGTTAACCGTTGTTATCTTGTTACTGCCCTTTATGAACCTGTTCTTTTTTAGCTAGGTCGTGAAGTTAAAAGATTTACAAAGTAGGTGGTGATTTGTGTTGGTAGCTAGATTTGGCTTGTTTGTTGTGGTAAACGTCTGCAGCTCAAATTGTATCATATTAGTGAGGTGTTTCTGTAATCCTAAGAACCGCTACCTAGTCCTAATTCAGGCCGTATTCTGCCGAGGGTTAGAGCTAGCTAGACTACTGTACACTAGAGAGACAAGGTAATTTGTCTCAGTTGAATGAGCGCGCATAGGAGAAACTTGCTGAAATTTTACGGAAATCGTCTGACGAGTTTGAGATTGTTCATTCCGAAAACCAAGGCAGTGATCAATATAAACCAGTGTCTTCGCGAAAGCGAGTTGCACCATGGCGAACCTACAGGTTGTGCTGGTGAGGCCTTAACTGAATGCTAGTGATTATTACACACCACTGTCAGATGACTGATATCATCCAATGAGAACCATTATAATAGCACAGCAATAGCCTTGTTATATATCTAGCCAAATTGAGATGCCAAATTTGTAATATAACATTCTTTTACGGTGTTATTACAATTAATATTAAATTAAATATACTCTTTTACTAACTATTAAAAAGAAGTACTATCAGGTATAGCTCAATTATGTACTTACCTTACTTGTTAATACAATAAATAGAATTTGACGTATCTCATAAATCAATTTGACATTTAGAATTATGCCATGTGATTATAGTTTTTTAAATCCTCGACAAATCAGTTTACAACCAATGGGATTTCTGACTCCTAGCTGAATGGGCTAATTCTCAACTAACAACTTTCTCTTGCAGTTAAAGACTGAATTACCTTTAAAATACAATAGTTATTTAAGTTTGTGAATCAAATACACGTTTCAGGTACTTCACAAAATTAGATTTATACATTCAGTTTCTTAGTAGCACATCGAGGTTTGATCTGACATAACTAAAATAAATATATATTGTCAAAATTAGTTTAATCAAATGTTAAATATTCAAATTTGATTTAAATAAATATTCTAAAAAATAAACCAAAATGTAAATTTCTAATTATAATGTTCGAAAAACGTTGAGTACTCGAATCACTATTAAATTTAGAAAATTAATTCTTTTAAATTAATTTCTAACTATATAAATAATTATTTTAATGATTTGCTGCACCAAACTTGCTTATAACTTCTTAATATTTTATAAAAAAATGTGCACTAACCTACTGATTGTTTAGTTTGTACCTGAAGGTGTTATCTCAGCTCCTAACTGGATAAATTCTAGTCAGCAAACAACTCCCTGGGTTGTTCCCGACCAAAACAAAGCTCGTTGTAGCTCTTTGGAACCTCGATTATGTGGATAGACCGTTCAACAGGATACCACAACACTTACTTTCACTTTTTTACTGGCTTCGTAGTAAAATACCACGTTAAATAAAATCAAACAATCTTGAATTTTATATGTTAATAAGATTTGTGACTTATAGACAAATTTAATTGTAGATAATACTATATTGCTACTACGTATCAAATCATCAATTATTATTATTCACAATTAATGGGAATAATTTAACCCTTAACGTGACTATTTATCGTAGATTATCAATTCAAGATATTTTTTACTACTTGATATAAACAACCTTCTGGTTGCACTTTACAACACCACCAGTTAAAACATGCAACTGTTACATCACATGATATACATTGGATATCTGGATATTATTTAAATTAAATGTATCATTCATATGGTATGCTGCATTACACCACGCATTTTTTTAAAAATCGACCAATCCCAAACTGATTCTCTGATAAGCTCCCTAGGGATGATTATCAAGCGATAAGCACCCTAGGGCTAATTATCGATCCCGTAGATAGTGTCATAATTAGAAATACAAATGTACGAAACAAGCAATTAAGAGTATTTTGGCATTATTAGATCAATTTTAAATCATAATTCGTATACACTATACAGGGCAAGCCCTCGGGACAGTTTTCATTGCACTCGACCCTTGGCGTGTGCAAAATTATTTGGCTAATGGCACAACATACATAATATAAAACAGTATATACAGGTGGTATAACATGTAAAAGGAAAAAGCACCTATGAACATAAAATTAAGTCAAATTGCCATAGAAATTCAGTGTGCAAATGTATCGGTAAGTATGTCTCGCCCTTGTTATATTGCTATTGAACATTGACCCAAAGAAATCTGGTGATATTATCACATTTATATAATAATAATAATAATAATAATAATAATAATAATAATGGTCTTTTATTCATAAATCTGAACTCACTCTCGCCTTGTGAGTTCATATTATTATAAATAGTTGTTGAATAAAATTAACTAAACATCTCCGCTACTATTTTTGCAATGTGGTTCCTTGTCATTGTGATCCTGGTTGTACATTAAAATTTTACTGGATCCATTTTTGATGTTTCCGATCTTTACTGCTGATGTTTTGTCTTGGCATATTAGCACGGTTATAAAAATATTCACAGTGCACTATTATGGAATATTACCAAACTCAAGCTGAAACATCATAATGTTGTTCACAAGTTTGATTCAAAATTAAAGCAAAGGTAATAATCTTTAAAAAATAGCATCTATTGAGGGTCAGTACTAACGGTGAATAAATTCTTGCAGGTTAGAGTAGAAATTAATCGCAATAAAGATTGCTACTCACGTAAATATAAAGCAGTTTTGATATAAAAAATAAAATCAACAACGTTAAAGGCAACGCGACTAACTATTCGTCTAGATTAATTTGTATTTCAACATAATTATTTGTAGACTAAAACCCCGTTGAAAAAGACGTTGGTTATATTGATGGATTCCAGGTCTTTTCCTGTTCTACTGTATTTGTTTAACGCCATAAATTGCGTTATCTATCACATAACTAGCTACAAAAATAACATACTTCAAAACATTTTATTAGGAAAACTATTGATTTTTGTAAGTTTAATGATTTAAATTTAAGGAATATTTAAAAAATAAAAACTTTCTGTTTATTTTTGATCGTCATTCGTGTAATTCAAGCTATTCAGGATGGTGCGGATGTTGTGAAAAATTGTGTTATTGTGTGAAATTCCAGTTGATAATCTAAATACTTGTTTACTGAAAAATTTTCAGTGGCTAAAGTTGGTTGAGTATGTGCAATGCCTATATATAAACTAGTATCAATCGGTAAATAGTATACCAAGCAAAAACACCTGTAAGCTCTATAAATAATATAAAATTTCCGTTGCAATGCGCAAGAAACGTGAAAGATTTTTACAATAATAAGTTTTATTTCACTACATTACACAAGCTGCTACACTTATTTGATAGTATTTACACGATTTCTTAATTAGCAACGACGGTATCAAATACATTGATTACAAGAGAAAAGTTTGCTGATAACTATCCATGGACAGTATATAAATTCTTATGGGTTGCATATGACAATGCAGTGCATATTCCTTTTTCGAAACGGCTCTATTTAGATAGTTAACTATGAATACATTGTTAGTTTTTATTGGATTACTTGCTGCAGTAAGTATATTTTATACTTTATTAATTAGATAACTTTCAATTTAGGTTAAAACATAATTTAATTTTGTTTTACTTCTCAAATTATTTTGAGTAGTAGAAAAACAGATGTGCAAGATTTAGGCTATATTTCTAGTTCGTCTTTGGTTTCCAAGCTTTGGATTTACAGACGTAAAATAAATTATAATATTATACTTGGTCAGAGCAGCTACGGAATATGAATTTAGATATAAGAATTGTATGAATAAACGGCTGTTGTTGAGGTTAGAACGTTGATAGAAAAAATAGGAGCAGCCAAAATATTTTTAATAAAACGTCCAAGGTTTTTTAATTTAAATTACATACGTTTCGTTTGCATAGCAAACGAAACGTACGAACGAATCTGAAGAAGTTTGCTATGCAATTAAAACACCTTGGATGTTTTATTAAAAACATTTTGGTTGCTTTTATTTTTCCTATCAGCATGAATTTAGGTATTTATATTTTCTATGCAAGGATTAGACAAGATGGACCTTTTTAATTTAGTAGAATATTATAAAATATTTTAGAACTTATTAAAACATGTTAAATTTGTTTCCAAGTCAGACTCAAACTGAAATCAGAAGTCTATTTGGTAATGCCATTACATTCAAAATTAGATTTACATTTAAACCTTGAAAAGCAACATCAATTAAGCGGTCAGTACTAATGCCAGGAGCTAGGATATGCTATAAATTAATTGTAATAAGTACCTCTTACTACTGATGTAGGTACAAAGTAGTTTCTCTAGATAAAACTAGAATCAAAGTTCAAGCCTACAAAACTATTCCGATATTTATTTTTATTTTGTCACACATTTATTGATTAAAATTTCATTGAAAGAAACTTTGATTATATCGACGGATTCAAGGTATTTCGTAATTTAAAAATAAAATTTGAGGAATTTTAATTACTTAGTAGTACAGTCTGAGTATCAGTCTATCAGTTAGGTACATATTTTGATGGTATCATCAACATTCATTTAATTCAAACTGTTCAGAAATGTACCGAGATCATCAGAAGATTCGTATTATGGTGTGAAATTCCAATTGATATAATCTAACTAGAATTTAATATCTTTTAATTGTTACTCAAAATAAATTTACTTGTTTACTGAAAACTTTCCAATATCTACATTTGATTCAGCATGTGCACTCAATAAAATTAAACTAATATCAACTGATAAATAGTAAACCAAGCAAAACTCCTAGGAAACGCATTGAATATATATATCAAAAATTTCCGTTACAAAGCGATAGACAGATGTACAATTCTTAATAATACTTTCCATCCCGGAATATTGTACTTACTTCGTACAAAAATTATATTTCAATTATTATCTAACTGAATATGTTGTTTCAGCTGGTTATGCCAGTCAGCTTTGCGCTACCCCATGAAGAGTTTTTGGATTATCGCTTGAAAAGTCAACAATATGGTGCATCAACCTATGCTGACAAAACATGCAATTCTACTGGCCCCCTGTGCAAAAACTGCGAAGATTTAGTATATTGCACACCTTCTGGAGATGGGAATTGGACTGAGCGACCAGTTATGTCGTGTACAGGAAGCCAGGTTTGTGTTAATGGCCAATGCGTTACTAGCCAAAGCGCGGAGTGTTCTCCTACAGCAGAGAAGGAATTTCCTTGTTCATCAATTGGCTTCTTTCCTAATCCAGGAGATTGCAGATATTATCATATATGTTATCCAGAAGACGGTGGCATTTTAAAGGGGGTTAAAGTTCTTTGTGAAAATAGCGACAAGGTTTGTTGGGTTGCATACTGGTTAGTCGGTTGAATACTGTTTGGTGGGTTGCATACCATTGTGATTTATTTAAGTCGTTTTTAAACCTAGCGTAAACGGAATAAATATGTGACATCATGACTTGTTGATGACGTGCATAAACTGGCTCCTTGCCTTTTCTATAGTAGTCTGTATCCCTTCCAAATGGCTTGTCCAAATGACCAAACGTACAGTACTCTTTACGGTCGTTGTAGATGATATTAAGGACCCTTCACTTACTTTTATGCTTAATGTATCTGTTCGCATTATTCTATTAATAAATAACTGAAACATACTTTCTAGTGCTTTAAATATCTGTGTTTGTATTTCTAAAAATATATATCTTACACATCCCAGACCAGTAGCTTCAAGGAAAAAACGTCTATAACAGTAGAACAGTAGTAGAAGCATGTTTCAAGATTATAGTGTTACATATCGCTATTTTTGCAAACAGATTTACCTTCTTGTAAAAAGAACATTTTTAAAATTAGAAATATCTTCTGAAATAATATTATTAAAGTATCAACCGATAGAAATACGGTTACAGTAAGTTAGTGTATTACATATTACAAAAAATCCATTATTTTGGTGAATACAGTACATAACTTTGATAGTTGAGTACTAATAGTATCGTCCTATGAGGATGGAATAATAATTGGTGAAATGGGATTGTCCCTAATGGTTAAAACATGTTACAAAAACGTAGACTTGCTTTGGTATTGCACCCGTTCTCTTAGATCCTCAGTTATACTTTAAATTAGTTAAATAAACAAAATTGCATAATTGGTTCTAGTTTAATCGTTAAAAATATTGATATTGCTTAATAGAACATTTTTTTTCATAAAGTAATAATTTAGGTGTCACGATAAGAGTTAAATGGGTTTTAGGTGAACATTAACA
This sequence comes from Agriotes lineatus, assembly GCA_940337035.1. NCBI lineage: Eukaryota > Metazoa > Arthropoda > Insecta > Coleoptera > Elateridae > Agriotes > Agriotes lineatus. The sequence goes on from CALNHX010006187.1 coordinate 68,698, forward strand.
ACTTACATTTGGAGCAGGTTACATTTAACGCACTAGTAATTGAAAGAAAATGTTTATGGATTGCTTTTAGATCAATACAAAAACGAATGATATTGAATTGCAATATTTTTATAACGGTGAGCATATTCACAAAACTCATGTCAATATTTACAAGAGTCACATAGAGAATGTGAATAACATAAATGATAAAAAGACAAGAGGTACCTCAAGTGCAAGATTACAAATGGTGAAGTGATGGGTTAAAGGTTAAAACGTGTTGAAGTGAAGTGTCAAAATGTAACTATTATAAAAATTATTTAAATTATCTACATTTGCCTAAACGAGAAGAAGAAGAAAAAGAAGAGGTGTTAAGGTCGAAAAAAAAATAAGATTTTAAGTAGCGAGGTAATATCAGGATATAAACAAGCAAAAATTATTTTTGAGCCTCAGCAAGCCAAATTTGGTACTTTTTTGAATGCCATTTGTGTTTACTTGAAGTTCGTGTGATAAATTTAGAAACTATAGAGATAATTTGTTATAAATACCGTCGACGTGATAGGTAGTTTATTAACGACCGCGATTAGAGGCCTTCGAGAAGCAGCTAGGGGGCAGATATATGGTGTCCGCAGCTCTTGTGGAAGAGTAGGCTAAACTGTTACTGGTTTTCTGCATATAATAATAATTATAAAAATAATAAAATCGTCTTTATTTCCAGATGCATATACAAATACACGTATTCGAACATTTTCAGTTTAGAAGGCGAAATTTAGCTAAAGCTATTCTTATACTTAACCTTCTAAACTGATTACATATATGTAGGTATGACATTTTGACAGATATACGACTATAACATAGCCATTAGCCCATCACATATTGTGTTGAAGGCGAATACTTCTTATATATTTAAAAAAAATAATTATTGATTTATTTGGAATATTATAATAGATATTAACGATACAAGTTTGATTATGAGCATCTTAACGACACGAGTTTGATTGCCAAAAACGAGGCTGTGAGCCGAGTTTTGCGGCAATCAAACGAGTCTCGTTAACTGCCATAAGCAAAACGTGTATTGTTCAATATTTTATCTTCATCAATAAATTCTGTTTCAACATATCTCTTTATACAAAAAGAGTGAGGTAATATTCATTACCGCACTGAGTGCGATAATAAAGCTCTTAACGATACTAAAATTAATTTGGTTAAGAGTCTATAACAACACTGATGAAGATAAAGAAATTTATTGTATATCTTAGCAGCTAACGTAACTGTAACATCTCTGAAACAAAGTTGTAGAGTGCGACGAAATCGTGATAATTCGAATAACTCTTTGTTGTCGTTTATGAATATTATTTCTAAAAATAAGCTTGTAACAAAGATACCGAGGGGTAGACGTCTGTGGCCGTTTACGGATCAAAATAGAATAATGATAAATAACAATCTGTTCCTCAGGCGTAGCCATTTACGACGAATATAAAAGTTATACACATGCACATATCTTTGCAGCCCCCATATGAAACGTACACAATGATTTTGCACAACTTGGATTATATTTTTAAACGTGGAGTCCAACCAAGGATAATAAACGACATTACAATATTTAAAAATAGACAGAACCAGCATTTCACAATAGCTATTTATGCAACAAGTGCTAAAAGTTGAGGTTTATGCACGAGTTGCATACAATATTTTTTCTACGACCTTAAATTTACTGTTATTAATCCATAAATGTCGATTTAACAAAGGTTTGCATCTACGACAGTTATAATTTATGTCATAATAAACAGTAGGCCTTGAAGCGCAGGTGAATGTTTGTGGAGCCAGTACTGTCAAAGTCAGTTATAAAAGGCAATTATTAATACTACACATCTGACTGTATTCATTATATAACGCTTTAATTGTTTAAAAAACACTCTAGCTCTAATGCAAGAAGTAACTAGAATAACTTTACAACTTCACTTCCAGTTCGAAATTGGGCTTTATAACCTCACTTCACTTTATACCACACATGCTCTAAAAGTAAACAGCTGATCTCTTTAAACACGCTAAATTATATAACGTCACTTTTAGTGAAACAAGCTAGTGCTAAAAGGCCTACTTTTAGCAGTGGTCGTAGAAAAAGTTTTTTCTGAGTCTTAAAATTCAGAATAAATTTGTTTGCGTAAAGCATCCTTAAACGAATATACGCCCTTTGTGTGAGGTTACTCACATGACTTTTAAATCGTAAATTATCGTCAATTATTACTCCCAGTATCCTTGCATCATCTTTATAATTTACAGTCACTCCTCCCATTTTTACTTCCTTTTACTATAAAGGAAGTATTGGATTCACCCCAAAAATTCGAAATTAAGTTTTCAACGGATCTTCACGTTTTAGAGTCCCCTGATCCCAAAAAACATATTTTTTTTCATTGGTCTGTCTGTCTGTCTGTGAACAGAATATCTCAAAAACGAAAAGAGGTATGGCGTTGAAACTTCATATATAAGTTTTGTGTACTATGTAGATGAGACAGCAAGCTTTTGAAGAAAATCGCATAACCGGAAGTAGGTGTTTACTCTTGTGATTTTTCAGTTTTTTTCGATTTTTTCAAAAACGGCTCTAACGATTTTTTTTAAACTTTACATTATTCTTAAATTTTTAATGTGTATTGATGTGAGATAAATGATTTTCCAGTTGAATACTTCTAAAGTGGGTTTCTTTTGTTTTTTTTTCTATTTTTTTTATTAACTCCTATTTTACATAAAACACCCGGTATATTATTACATCTTTGAATTCACCTTAAAATTCTAGAGAAAATTTGTCTTTTCAACTAACGCTCTATTTTGTACCGTTTTTGTAGAATTTGTAATTTTTGAAAATTTTTAACAAATGGTTAAAAATTAAAAATGAAATTTTTGACTAATTATAAGTTCACTGTAAAAGGAAGTTGTGTGAGTGTATCACACCAGATTTTTTATTTTAAGATCTAATTTGATTTGAGTTTTCCAGTTATCGGTGCTAAATAGAACTAAATTTGATTTTTTTGGATTTAAACTTGAATTGTGATTATTAGAGAATTCCTCTAGTTTTGCTAGATCCCTGTTTAGATCGTATTCGGCTTCAGGCACCATCCCAATGGAAAAAATGAATTAATTGGGTGTCATCTGCATAAGTCTGCACCTCCGAAGTGGATATTGTAAGTGGTAAGTTTGATGTGTAAGGTAGGTATAGGAGGGGGCCTAATATGGATTCTTGAGGAACACCTAACAATATATTACAAATTTCTGATTTTGAATTGTTAAATAAGACACACTGAAAACGGCTATATAGGTAGTTTTTAAAAAAATTTAAGAGCTGCTTCGTTAAAACCTAGATTTTTAAGCTTACAACACATTAACGTATGGTTTATCCTATCAAATGCATTTGAATAGTCTAAGGCAGGGGTCGGCAACCTTTTTCGGACGGCGGGCCATTTTCAAAATAATTTTTTTTATGCGGGCCGCACATTCAAATGTAACTTAAATAGTGCTTTTATATCATATACGAGTATAAATATTATTAAAAATAAATACAGAAAAAATTTATTTTTTATTGACATGCTATAATAACAATAATGTTAGAGAACAAAAATTTTACAATTCTTAAAAGGGAAAAAAAAGAAAATACAATTCCAATTAAATATGTATAAATATGTAAATATAAAATATATAAATATAAAAAATATAAAATATTGTAGTGAAACGTCATACGGCTGTCAACATGAACGCACATATGAACATACAGTAGCAAACTGGCGAAATGAAAGAATTAGTGATGGGCCTATCCGGAATGAATAATCGGAAAGTTTCCAATTGTTCAAAAAATCGGAAGGTTCCTATTATTTCGGAACTTTTCGGAATTCGATATTTTACTGTTCGGTGAACAAAATTCGGAACTTTCGGAATTCGATTATTTTACTATTCGGTACACAAAATGAGAAAACGAAATGCCAATTTGAACTGAACGGAATACGGAATGTTGTATTGACTCACTTGACTGCTATATGCTGGTTGGCGAATGTCGACGGGTCGCGCCGTGTGCGCACGTGTATGATACGTGAATGGCACTAATGGCAGTGGTATTTCGTAGATTAATTATTAGATAGTACACCTACAGACTTCAAATTCAAGTATTGTTTTATACTATTTATTATGTACTTTATGTGCTATTAAACTTTAAAATATCACTACCATTTTCCGAAAGTCTATTAACGTAACTACTGTAATAATTTGAAAAAATATTTTATTTCCTCATATCCCACTGTGCGACTCAAACTCATAAATTGTTTTTTAGGATACTGCATTGCTAACTAGCGTCTCCATAGTTACAAACGAGTCCGGTAGATAAAATTTACCGGCCTAGACCAGTAGTAATAGAACTACTACTGGTCTAGGCCGGTAAATTTTATCTACCGGACTCGTTTGTAACAATGTAAACGCTAGTTACCAATGCAGTATCCTAAAAAATCTTATACGATACACGACCGGTAGAATTCTTATGGCCTTGCCAAACATACAGGTCTCGCCCTACGGTTCGACCTGTAAAGTATTGGCGCAGCCATAAAAATGTTGCTACCGGTCTAATAACGTAAATAGCTATTACTGACCGTCCTACAAACCCAAACAATAGATGCCAACGCAGATAAGGGCTTACGGCGCGACGGCGAGTGCTCTCATCGTAAATTTGCACGCACTTCATCTTCCTTCCGCTTGTTGTTATTTCGCTCGTTTTCCCTTGCTTGCATTTACGGAATGTAAAATAATCGGATGATATTCCGATTTTATAAACATTCCGAAATGGAACATTCCAATTATTGAAATCATCCGATTATGCCCATCACTAGAAGGAATGCTACACTTGCTAAGCGAGACGTCGTATTCGCTGGGGAGTAGGGATTAAACTTGCGCAGTAAAATAGGTTTCCTACTATGCTTCTGTTTATCGCGCATTTTTGTCACCGGCCACATTTCGGCACGCTTACGCTCTAAGTTTGTTGATTTTTCCTAAAGTTATATTGGTGCTTTGGCGGGCCGCACAAAAAGTTGCAAAGGGCCGCATGCGGCCCGCGGGCCGCAGGTTGCCGACCCCTGGTCTAAGGTAACCAAAGCCACACACATTTTTTTATTCAGCCGTCTAAAAATGTTATCAGTCATATTAATCAGTGCTGTTCTTGTGCTATGTAGCTCCCTAAAACCCGACTGGCAATCAGGGATAATTTTATGAGGGTCTGCGTAAAATATCAACTGTTTATAAACAATATTTTCAAGGATCTTAGATATGATTGGAAGCAAACTGTCGGATAATTCCTCTGGTTTGCTTTTCTTTGGTACAGGAATCGCAATAGCTTGACTCCACGATTTAGGAAAAAGACCTATTTCCAAACATATTGTTATGCTAAGGTCCCTCTCTTTATATTTAGTTGTTAAGTTTTCTATGAACGAAATTAAATAGTATTTAAGATTTTTGAGAACTCTTTCAGTGTGGTCCGCCAATCTAGTTACTTGATAGTTGCTATTTTATTTTTTATATGAACTGAAATTAATTAATGACACTTGCTGTCAACTACAATTTCAAATCGTGTTCAATGACACTTTCTATTCAAGATGACAAAATAAAATCCTTTACAATGTTATCTGACTCAATAATGTTTATGATAAGTATTCAATTATGTTTTAATAAACCTTTCTAATTGTCTCTTATTTCAGATTACCTCAATTTAACTTATTATGCACCCACCTGTATTCCTTGCTTTGTAAACCAACTCAAAATTACCTTGGTACGATTCTGTCCTGCTATCTAAACTCCTTCACACCTCAGCCACAATGCACTGGTCACTAACATAACCGCCTCCAACCTGCAACACCCCAAGATGCTGACAGATACCTGTTTTTCTTCTAACCCCTGTACAACTGTCAATCCTACAACTTCCCTCTGTTTAACTTCTCCATGGTAAGCATACTTCCACATATGATTGTAAAATAACCTTGTACTTCCTTAGATCCTCCTACAACCACACACGTTGTCAGCATCCAGCAGAAATCGCAACCTCGAACAGCTCCCTCGTCAAAGCAAGTCAACTGATCCCTGTCAATTGGTCCTTGTCCAAATGGTCTTTACTTCCCCAAGCGAAGTCCACGAAAACTCCACCAACTTGCAATCCTCTACATAATGTAAATATTTATGACTTGTAATACAAAATCCATTCAATTATATCCAATTCCTATTCTTCTTGCTTCTTGTAATTGTTATTATGTATTCATACCATATTCAAAATTCTCTTGCATTATTCTCATTTTATACTCGTACTATTTTAATTAATTTCACCTTGTAGATTTATATTATCAACCCTTTTATATAAGCAGCACACAAATTAAATAAATAGGGAGAAATTTCTAATTTATTTTTACCAAAGCTATCCAAATTACACGTTGTTTTTCAATCTGTTATTTTTCAATAATCAAACAAATTTTTATTTCTATGCTAAACTACCATTATTTCTGCCTGCTACACATTATATTAATCTGAATGTTACACACTTCATAATTTCTTACAATGGGATTTTATCTTGTCATATGCAACATTAACTTGTATTTTGTATTATCTCCTTTTACCACCATCAAATAGTACTCAAATGCTATACCTTTCTTTGAAATTTACTTTCAATCTTTAATTCCATCCATATCTTTCAATTAAATAAGCGGTTATTTTGAAAATTTTCTAAATTTGATTAATTCAATCTAATGACTGTATTTAACTTTTCCTTTAGCATTTATCTAAATAAATAGACGTATTTAAGGTAGTATATAGACCCCTATATACCATAGCAATATATTGATAATGTGAGTTAAGTGGGTAAGAACAATTGGCAAGCTGATCTTTAGCATCGACAGACTAATGCCGTCAATACCCTTCGCATTAGATTTTAGTTCAGAAATAGCTGCCAAAATGTTATCAATAGTTACAACCCTTAATGAGAAATTTATATCAGGATTAAATTTATTGTGATTGTAGTGGTTTATGACATTTAAAGGTACATTGCCTGGATCAAAAACAGAAGAAAAATAAATGTTTATAGTGTTGGCGTCGCTAATATTATTAGGTAATTGGGGTTCAGTTTTTGAACTTATTTTCATATTTTTAAGTGTTTGCCACAATTTTTTAGAATCATTCCGCCGCTCAAGATATGCCAAGTACGCTGCCTTTTCCCTCCTGATTGATGCCAGTGCGTAATTCCTATCATTTTAATTCGATGTTGATCCATTGATGCTTTAAGTGGGGCTGGATTTAATAAATGTAAATGAAGAACTTGAAGTCTTCCCCACACTTTTTTTTTACTTCATTGATAACCTCAGCGACTGTTGGATTTTTTCGGCTTGACTAGCCTGTTGGATAATTTGATGTTGATCCATTGATGCTTTAAGTGGGGTTGAATTTAATATCCCCTTTCCCACAAATTTGTGGGGAAGACTTCAAGTTCTTCATTTACATTTATCCTATCATTTTTATAATATTCCCAATTTTCAGCTTTTTTGTCTCGTTTATATTTCGTAAGAGCTCGCTTTTTCTCTTTTAATATTTATTTTAAAGCAAAAGATAACCAAGGCGCAGGTGGTTTGTTTACCCTGACTGTTTTTATCGGAGCATGGATATTGAAATTGTCAATTATTGTATCTGTAAGATACCTCACCTTCTGAATATCGTTGATAAAGTAAATGTTATTTAAATTTGATGCCTGGACATCTAATAAAAATAAATTTTTATCAAACTCTTTAAAATCACGGACGGTTACATATTTCTGTTTATTTTTAAAAAGTGTTACCTCTATCAGACAAGAAATAAGGCTATGATCTAATACATTTCTCACTTTCTGAACCATACAGTCTTTTAACATATTCGAATACGTAAATATGGAATCGACCAAAGTCGATGAATTCTCTGTAACTCTAGTTGGCTCTGTCACAATTTGACTAAACCCCAGAAAATCAAGGCAGACCATCACAGAGTTATTTGGATGTACAAGCAAACCTATATTGATATCACCGAACATAATGATGTTATAACATTTACTAAGTAATTCAGGCAACATGTTATCAAAAGCCGTTGCACATTCGACAGTACTCTGAGAAAGTGGACGATAAAATATGCAGGAAGCGATAACATGTGTGTTTATTGTGATTTCCATCTACATAAATTCAATAGAACCTCCAGTGTTTAAATCAATGTCAAGAACTTTTACATTGTAATCAGATTTAACATACACGCCCACGCCCCCACGTCGATGATCACGATCCTTACGATAAAAATCTGATGTGATACAATCACACAACTTCCTTTTACAGTGATCTTATAATTAGTCAAAAATTTCATTTGTAATTTTTAAGCATTTGTCAAAAATTTTCAAAAATTAAAAATTTTACAAAAACGGTACAAAATAGAGCGTTAGTTGAAAAGACAAATGTTCTCTAAAATTTTAAGCTGAATTCAAAAATGTAATAACATACCGGGTGTTCTATTTAAAATAGGAGTTAATAAAAAAAATAGAAAAAAAACAAGAGAAGCTCACTTTAGAAGTATTCAACTGGAAAATCACCTAGCTCACATCAATACGCATTAAAAATGTAATAAAAATGTAAAGTTTGAAAAAAATCGTTAAAGCCATTTTTAAAAAAATCGAAAAAAACTAAAAAATTACAAGAGTAAACACCTACTTCCAGTTATGCGATTTTCTTCAAAAACTTTCTGTCTGATCTACATACGACACAAAACTTATATATGAAGTTTCAACGCCATACCTCTTTTCGTTTTAGAGATATTCTGTTCACAGACAGACAGACAGACACACAGACAGACCAATGAAAAAAATATGTTTTTTGAGATCAGGGGACTCTAAAACATGAAGATCGGTTGAAAACTTAATTTCGAATTTTTGGGGTGAATCCAATACTTCCTTTATCGTAAAAGGAAGTAAAAATTAGAATTGTCAATATTGAATACATCTGAAGGAATGTTAGCTCCCAACCATGTTTCAGATATCCCTATAATATCAAATTCTTCAAAAGTTATAACATCCACTAAAGCGTAAAATTTTGAAAGCATTAATTAAGCAGTAAGATTACCAATTTTTACAAAATTCTGAGAATTATTACTAATCATAGTACATTTTTCTGCGCAAGTTTAAAGTGAAATTTACTCTAATAGGACATGTTTTATTATTGGCACAATGCTTTGCACATATGGTAGAGGCATGCTTATCATTATGTCTGACACAGTTTATACATATTTTTTCATTTGCATTACAGTTTTTGGAAAGATGATCCCCAGAACAATTTAAACATACATGTTTGGATTCACATTCATTTGCAATGCGGCCAAAAGCCAAGCACTTATGACACCGAATAACTCGAACGGAATCTTCCACAACACATTTTTTCCAGCCGAGCCAAAGGAATCCATTTTTGATACACATTTTTCTGAGCTCTGGAAACACCTCTATGACCAAATGTTGACGATTTGCAATAGTAAATTTAGTACCAAACCATATTTCAGAAGAATTAAGGGAAACAAAATTATTTTGAATTTTTAGGATCTCCACTATTTATGCATCACTGTCTAGACTCTAGAGTCTAGACTAGAGCCCTTTATAATACAAGCAGACGCATGTCGCACAAGTTGCATAAAATTCTGCATCACAGTACTTTCGCGTTTACATGTTGGTGGCCATGATGCAACCAAAACATAACCCTACAATGTCAAACATTTCAGTCGCTGCGGGTTATTATATTATCTATTCTGGCTGTTCTAGCTTCTAACCTCTTGTTTGAGTTGCCAACTGTCTTCGTTTTTCTGTGTTCTTTGCCTTTTATGCTTTGCATCAAATGTATACACATTAACCTATTTTCATTTTCTGAAAAGTAACTAGTTTTTTTAATTTGCCGCTTTTGTGATGTGATTCAAAATGACTGACAAGCATGCTCGTATTATAGAGGTGCTTTAGTCTAGACCATCTCCAAACTTTACATTTTTCAATAACAACCTCGGATTATATTTTTTTGATTCACTAATAAGTTTATCACCCATTTTAGATTGCAACGACTTTTGAAGTTTGACTAAATCGTTTTGATTATCACAGAATACCGCAACACCATTCTTAATTTCCTTTGTATTATTTACACATATTTTAATGTTGACGGATTAATTGTTTTCATTATAGAATATTCGACACTTTTCCTAGATTCTTTGTCATCTCTCGATTTGATTAGAAGCACACCTGAATTATCAGTTGGAGGTCGTTTTAGGACGCTGCTATAGGACATAGACTGTTGACCAGACTTTTGTATCTGCTGATAGATAAATTCAGCTGTTTTCCATGGCACTGATTTTTGATTTCAGCAAATTATTAGAGAAATCAAGCTCATTTACAAGTTTTTCCAAAACGGACTTTTCTCGTTTTAAGCACAAGATTTCCTTTTTCAGCACTGTAACTGTGATATTTTGACTTTCGGTTTCCACGGCCGCATGACCAGCTTCCGCATTTGAGGTTAGGTTGCACTGCTCATAAAACCAAGAAATTCCATTGATTTTGTGGCTTTACATAATTCGTATTTTATTCCAACACAGTGGGGATGTACACGATTATGACACTTATTGCACTCTAAAAATTTATTATTAATAATGAAATTATCAGAGCAACTTGAACACAGAACAACATCAGCCGCTATTTTGGTTGATTTCACGTGGAAAGTGCCAAGCAGCGCAACAGAGGGGCTGGTGTAGCTGCATTGGATAGGCAAAACATCAGGAGGTCGCAACCTTTTGCCGTACTTGGCTACAGACAGGTGTAGCCATAGGAGGTGTTGAAAGCAGTTCCGATGAGCAACGACGCACAGTGGGCGATTCGGAGGTGACTTTTCCAACAATCAAAGAACTCTTGACAAAATGAGATGTCGTAGTAATTCTTCCGAGAAGCTACAGTTTAGTTGTTGCCGCATAATGTAAAAATAGTCCGCTACTTATTTAACGATGAGGATATAAGGGCAGAATACTTCACTATTCAGATACATTTGTAAATAAAATTTTAATTAGCAATAATTTGAGTAGCTAAAAACATTTTAAAGCATTTGAGATTACAAAAAAACTTTACTTTGATTCTTTCTGTGTCTGGGCATAAAATTAACATACAAAAACATCATGCGCTATGATTATACGCATTATTGAAATATTAACAATTTTTGAATCGATATTTAGTAATTTAATATAATATTCAATAAGTTTATTTTTTTATCATTACATATATAAAGAAAATATAAAGAAACAACTAAGAATAAATTACGTGAAAAGAAGTCACTAGGTTGTAGTTTAATGGCAGCTATGCTACGTTTGTTTTTCCACTTTTTGATATTAACAGATAAGAAGTGCTTGTGAGGAGAAAGAAATTTAAGATTTAAGCATTTTTTCTTAATATAATTCGAAATCTGTGCTTTATATATAAAATTACTGTTTAAGACAAGTGCCAGATTCTTAGCTTCGTTGAGTATAGAAACGGTAATATCAATATTTAAGTTTATTTGATTTATAAAAAATTTTCCTTGCATCTTTAGCTAGTAAAACTAGTACAAAAGACTTTGATCGATTGAGCATTAACGAAGGTGTTTAGAGATTCTGATATGGCTATTAATCATTCTGCTGTTGAATTAAACCCTGTCTATAATCGGAAATTTTAAGCGAATGATAAATTTGCGTATCTTCAGCTACATTTGAAATTTTCAAGTCTGTAAACCAACGCAAGCAGTGTAAATGGAAAATAGTAAAGGTCCCAAAACAGATCCGTGTGGAACCCCAATCGAAACAGACTTAAAGATGAAAATTTCGTTGCTATCCATACACATTGAATTGATTACAGAGATATTGTAAGGACGCTTTTAATTGTTAGGAGCCTACGGTTAATTTAGCGTTATCTTCTCGGTTCCGAATTACGATTCCGCCTGGATAATAAGTGTCTCGAGTTTTGTGCAGGCATCCAGTTTTTTTCTAGCGCACCCATCTGTGATATCGCTCGCGACTGCTTCTGCCTTTCACGTGTTCTTGTCAGCCCGCCTGGCGACGTAAATTCTTGTACATTTCGAGTTGGTGTAAGAGATAGTTGCCGTGTGTTTGAGAGAGCATGTCGGAAGTTAAGCCCCCACTCGATTGCGAAGCCAGCGGTTTTAGTGCGTATTTTAGACAGAACTGGCCCGGCGTTGAAAGAAGCAAGAAGTGATTTCAAACTGGTCGTACACCACGCACCCTTCGGGGTCGTGTAGGCATGCGTGGGTAAGGCTTTGCAATTGTTATTTGTGCCAATTAACGCCTAAAGGGTTGTTTCTTGAGTGTGTGTGCGTACCATATGTTTTGATCTCGTTTTTCGAACTCCGCGTCGATGTAACGCATGTTTTGTGTTCCGTCTTTATGAGCTTGTTTAACTGCACGTGGTAGCGGGCGAACTGGGTGTCGTTGTCGTTTAATGTAGGTCTTTGAGATTTCGTTACCGTGGGGTGGCAGCCTCCTATCACGTCGTTTGGCGGATTCTCTATGTGATCTCTGCCGGCCTAGTCATGTTTCGCGAAGCCATCGCTTTGTCGTTCTGCCAATTTTCGTGCGGGCTCTGATTTCGCTCTTGTGAGAGGTTTATCCCAGGTTTCGTCCGATCAGCCATTACCCGTCGTTTTGATGCAGCTCCTTTTGGTGTCTAACGCAGTAGTCTGGACCAGCAGCTGTGTGTAGCCACATATGATATCGATTATAGGTAAGCCAAGCTTCTTAAAGGTACCATTTATATTGTTAATGACGTTTACAGTGTAAATCTAAGTGTACAGGCTGCTTCGCCACGGTGCAGACCAGTTTGAGTAACGTTGCGGCCATTCCTGCATTTATTGTGGGGACCGTTACATTTTGTTGAACCATGATAGTTGTTGATAGTTGTTTTGTCAGTTTAGCGAATATTTTAATAGCTTAAGACGTTACGTAATTTAAATATTTAAGCAATACTAACCCATTTTGCATTTTTATCTAACTTTTTATGCATTTAACTATTTTGCTAATACATTCCATGTGTATTTAACTGTGGTTTTCTTATGATATTGCGCATGCATGTGTATGTATTTACAGTTGTAAAAGGAGTTTGGTCAGCTGTTCAAGCGAGTCTACAAAAGGTAGGTTCGTGATGTTGTACTTGGCTCGCTAACCAGCACACTGCCAAGGTCATAGTTGAAAGGTGAATTCGTTCTGCTTCCACTTTCCTCGGTGGTTTCACCTAGGCAATCTTCGCTTGTAGGAAATGTGGTTGCGCCTTATCATTTTAGATGATTTTTGTTTATTAGGCCGTGCCCAGGGTTATCTCGTGTCGGACCACCCCACGCTCTACTGAAGTTAGTTGGCAACTTTTTATAACGAGCGGGGACAGCGGTCGTATGTAATACATTCTAGATTTTGTGCGTTGTCGTAATTATCGTTTTAGCCTGTTACCGACTGGCAGTCCATCGGGGTGCCATGTTTGGTATGTCGTTAATTGTCGTTTTATTCCGTCCCCTGCGGAACATATCAATGGAATTAGCTTAGACCAATGAAATTAAGAGTAGCTAACAGGGCTTCATGGGTATCGTATCGAAAGCCTTGCTAAAACAGTGTCATTATAATGATTTATTTTGGTCGCTAGGAGAAATTAGATCTCCTGTTGTATTCAATAAGATAGTTGTATACCCTGATCTAATCCAGAATGACTTTCAGAATGATATTGTGTTCATCTAAATATAATTTTATACAAGAACTTATGAAATGTCTGAAATACGGCAAAATAATAGAACAGCAATGTTTAATGTCAATATTTCTATTATCAATGTCTGTCGCTTTGCTACTGATTACACTGGTACAGTCAGCAACCGCAACCCATCAACTGTGGTGAAGTTAAAAGAGTTTTTAAAGCTGGAAATTTTATTTTTGTAAACTGTAAAAGATCCATTAGGTCTGCTGTTGTTAATCTTAAATTTCAGATATGATCGCTTCTCTTGTTTTATCGCTTGATTGGTGTGATTTATTAATGTTTTTTAGTAATTGTGGTGCTCCAGCAAGTTGATTCTTTTACATTTTTTGTATGCATTATCCCTAATGCTTATCATAAGTTTTACGTTCTCTGACACAATTCGTTAAAAATCCCTACTCACACAAACATTTGACAACCGCTAAATACGTATTTGACAGCTAAGCTGTTATCCTCTGTAGCCTTGGAGAGAAACTAACACGACAAAGGTACCCTAACAATATGCCACTTCGCCAAATCATCAGTGAAAGTCAGCACTCCCGCAAATTTATGGAATTACTTAGAGATTATTTCGAAATACTATCAAAATTTCGATAACATTTACCAACTAAACATTGGAGCATTATTTATATTTCTAACATTTAAATGACACTAAACAGTTTCAGCATCTGCAAGTTAAGGGCCACCACCACCTGAATTTGATATGAATTTTGGATTAGATGTTACTATTAGATTCAGTAGGGACTCGCTGCTCTCAGTTACTGGGGTTGCTTCAACAAGACCAATTGATTCGATAATGCTACATAAATATCGCGTATCTAAGAAGTTAATATTCATATCACCAAATAGGAAAATCTTATCGCTAATAGAAGCTACATGCATGCACTATTACTCTAATTCATCACAAAATGTTCTATGATTCAAAGTTTGCTATCTATAAGCAATACCTACAGTAATAATTGTTCTATTAATTTTTAAAGTTAACCAAATTTGCTCTAGGGTAGAATTTACAAGAATAATTGTGTAATTAAAATTATTTTTTATATAAATACACACACCTCCACCTCTACCATCACGGTCACAACTTCCACATTATAGTTTTTTATTGCAACAATATCGTTACTTACTGCGGAACATAGCCAAGTTTCGTTAATTGCAATTGTATCACAACTTCAGCTTGCCAAAAAAAATTGTAATTAACCAAGTTTGGGAATTAGTGATCTTACATTCATATGTGCTATTTTTAATTGATCCAAAAGCATTCCGCTACTGCCTACTATGCCCCAGCAAATGCATCCGATTACCTAAACAAACTAAACAATAAAAAACTACAAAAAGAATATTCAATTATTACTTATTAAAAAAAAAAAATTACATACAAACAGCAGGCCGGCTAAATGATACAGTATGGAATAATAAATATATGAACCTAGACAGCAAGATGAAAATCTACATAGCCATAGTATGACCCCTACTTACCTATGCGACTGACACTCGAGCGGAAACCAAAAAAACAAAGCAAAAACAAAGAAGCGCGGAAATGAAAATTCTAAGAAGAGCGGTAGGAGTTACGCTGAGGGATAGAAATAGAAGTGAAGAGATAAGAGAAACTGCGGTATGCAAGATGTAGTGAAATGGATAAAAACCAGGAAGAAAGAATGGAACAACCATGTAGAAAGAATGCAAGATAACCGGCTTGCAAAAAATCTGCAAGAACTGTAAACCCCTTGGAAGCAGACTGCCTGGACGACCTCCCAAACGGTGGGCAGAGAGCTGGATATCACCATCAGTAGAATAAAAAGCCCAAGCCAAACAGGAGAAATCCTAGGCAAAAGAGGAAGAAAAAGAAGAAAAAAAATTAAATTATGCAATATTAATATTTTTAACGTTTAAACTATCATGTGTTCCAAAAAAACTCATTTAGGGTAGGCCTTGGAAAGAAAGATAGAAAATCTAATCATGTCTTAACTTAAATCTGTCGGTAAATGTCAACTTGCATTTTGTTTGCGAAAACGTCTGTCACTGCAACAGGCAAAAGTTTACCATTGCATTAAGTTACTTGTATCATGAAAAAGGAAAATAAGAGGCACTTACACAACAACAATGAGTGCATTAATGATAACAGTCAATAAATAGTATATTACACAACGAGAGCTGTAGGAAGCATATTACACGCGAGTTGGAAAAGTTACGCACAAGCCGCGTAGCGGGGCGTGTGTAATTCCACGAGCGTGTAATTGCTCTATAGCTCGAGTTGCGTACTATACTTTTTCTACGATCACACTCATTTCGTTACACGAAAAAGAAATATTTTATTAACTGTCAAACTATCTGTCACACCATCTTAAAAATTAGGCGGCTGCAGTCACATCCCTACACCGCTTCGTACAAACAACAGAAGCTAACTGTAACGTAATAAAAAAAATTACGTGTTAGTCATTACGTAACACGGTTTGTAACAACGAATTTACTAATCAAGTAAACAGTGCTTAATGAGCAATTTACTAATAAAGGAGTAGAAAAAATTGTTTTTATTTAGTGTTTTGCATATTTTAGCGAATAAGTTCAAGACCAAGATGTAATTTAGTTCTCTCTGACTTATGGTAGTTTATTTGCTTCAATGTGTATCAATCAAGTTCTGGAAAATTTCGGTTTGATTATGGCATGTTGCGAATGAGTTTGTTTTTAACAGAAGATATAATCAGTTATGCAATTTTCTTTATTTAGCTAATTTAAAATATAACTGAAGATCTAACAGAACAATAGCAATATTTTTTAGAACTTTTTAAGGTCTACGTTTATCTAATATATTTTAACTATTAAGGACATTCCCATTTTCTAATTATTATTCCAACCTCATAGGACGATAATATTAGTACTTAACTGTAAAACTTATGTACTGTATTCACCAAAATTGTGTTTTTTTTTTGTATATATTCTACACCAACTTAATGTAACCGTATCTGTATCGGTTGATATTTTAATAATATTATTATTTAAGAAGACAGTTCTAATTTTAAATTGTTTTTCTTACAAGACGGTAAATCTCTTTTGCAAAAATAGTGAAATGTAACACTATAATTTTGAAACTTACTTCTACTATGTAAGAACAAGTTTTGGCATTTTGCGCTTTTCGCATTTTTTTCGCTTTCCTATCCCAAATTCTAGTACTTTTCTCGTTTCATCTAAGTCCAAATTGATAGTTTACTAATGTTTTATAACCCAATTTTGTTCCTTTCAAATATAGCGTTTCCCGGCAGCTTTGTTTCATAATGCCCTGTTCAACATTTTATTTAAGTTAACATATGCTTGCCTTAAATTTAGATATGTTTACTTGGCGAATAAATTATGTCTCATTTTTAATTACCGGCCTAGCGGCCCATTTGTCTGGAATTATCGTTTAAGTTCAGTCCAGACGTGTTTTTCTTTATTCGAAATTTTGATGTCAGTGCATCGAGTTGAACAACATGACGCAATTTCTAGGTTTTATACATTAGTTAGAGAGAGAAAGAGTTAAGCCGCACAGTCTCACGGTCAGTTTGGCTTGAGTATTCAACCCGCATAGTTTAACAAGGCAGCAAGTACTCGTTGGTTCCGCTGTGGCGAAGCCCTTTGGGGTCTTCACCCACCAAGTCGAAATTAAGTGGTGAATCTAAACAGGCGTTGACAAGTTTAAAATTAAGATTTTGAATAGAAATTACCGCCTTTAAGTCAGTTTGAGCATGTACCGTTAAGTTTTAATGTTTTCATTTAGATTCACGTTGTGAGATTCAAGTAATTATCGTCAGTGTGTTAAATTTGATTGTTTCCCGTCAAGATTTATTGTTTGAAAGCAGTTTCTTTGTGCAAATTAAAGTTTTTATCGTTTTTGATGCAGCTAGACTATTTTTCGTCAAGTTTACCGTCTGTGTTAGTTATACATTGCCCTCGTAACATCACAAACCTATTTTGAGTATTTTTAACCCTTATCGAATACTTCATTTGACGTTTATTGTCCTCTACATATTTTTATACGTTAACATAGTTCATTTTTAGTTAGTTGTGCTTCTCTTTAGTAGATTTATGACGTTTGCATTTGTGTTTTGTGTATTTTTCCTCTGTAAAGTGATTCAGTTAGCTGCAAGAAAATGCAATTAAGTTAGTCCGATTAACTTGTTCGTTGGATCGTCGCTCTTGCTTTGCCAATATTGAATCAGAGAAGTTGGGCCATCTCTTCCACTTTCTGGACTAGCTCACCTATGTTTTTCCCGATTTAGTCAGTAAAGTGGTGGCGCCTGGCATTTAACGCCTTTACTGACTATCATCTCGCCGTAGTTGGTATCGTTTATAGTGAACCGCTCTTCTCCCTGATGTCTAAGCCGGATAAATTAGCCTGCTACAGCGTAAGTAAGGTACAGTTAGGGTGAGCTCTGAAATTATTTCATTAACGTGTTGTAACGGCGATTTCGGCCTGTAACAACTATTGTTTAACTGTTATAGTGGTTTCCCTTGCAGCTACTGGTCTCAATATATATTATTACAAACACAAACACAGATATATAAGCACTAGAAGGTATGTTTCATGGTAATTATTTATTAACAGAATAATGCGCACAGATACATTAAGCAGAAAAGTAAGTATAGGGTCGTTAATATTAGTTACGACTGTAAAGAGAATTGTACGTTTGGTTATTTGGACAAGCCAGTTGGAATGGATACAGACTACTATCATCGGTGTCATAAGGCAAACAAATATAATACAACTTTGGGTTTTCTTTAATTGCAGCAGTCTGTCCTGGAGTTTTGCACAGTGGTATGGGGTAAGCTGCACATTTTCCATTTGATGGCAGCTTCCTGTCGCAAAAATAGGTCTTGGAATTATAATAGTACTTGTCGCTATTTTCACAGAGAACTTTAACTCCCTTTAAGATGCCACCGTCTTCTGGATAACATATATGATAATATCTGCAATCTTCTGGATTAGGAAAGAATCCAATTGATGAACAAGAAAATTTTTAATCTTTTGTAGAAGAGCACTCCGCGCTTTGGATAGTCACGCATTGGTCATTAAGACAAATCTGGCTTCCTGTACACGTTATAACTGGTCTCTCTGTCCAATTCCCGTCTCTAGAGGGTGTGCAATATACTAAATCTAAGCAGTTTTTGCACAGGAGGCCGGTAGCATTGCATGTTTCGTCAGCATAAGTTGATGCACCATATTGTTGACTTTTCAAACGATAATCCAAAAACTCTTCATGGCGTAGCGCAAAGCTGACTGGCATAATCAGCTATAACAATATATATACAGTTAGACAATAACTGAAATGCCATTTTTATTAGAAAAATTAAGTACAATATTGTAGGGTATGTAATGCATGCAATGCGCATATTACTAGAAATTGTTCACCTGTCTTTCGCTTTGTAACGGAAATTTTTGATATATATTCAAGGGTTTCCTAGTAGTTTTGCTTGGTTTACTATTTATTAGTTGATATTAGTTTAATTTTAGGGAGCGAAAATGCTGAATTAAGTGTAGATATTGAAACGATAGGCTGCTACTCTGTACTACTAAGTAATTTAAATTTCTAAAACTTTATTTTTAGTTTACGACATACCTTAAATCCGTAGATATAAATAAAGTCCTTTTCAATGAGATTTTAATCAATAAATTTGTGATAAAATGGAAATAAATATCGGAATAGTTTTGTAGCCTTGAACTTTGATTCTACTTTTATCTATACAAACTAATTTGTACCTACTGAAGTAGTAATAGGTACTTAATATAATTCATTTATCGCATGTCATAGCATTAGAACTGACCGCTTAATAGATGTTTCTTTTAAGTTTTATATGTAAATCTAATTTTGAATGTAATTACATCACTAAATAGACTTCTGCTATAAGTTTGACTTGGAAACAAAATTTAACATGTTTTAATAGTTTAGAATAGTATATTGTATGTTAAGAGCTGAAAGTGTATTCTTGCCGCTTGCGCATGAATATTGCTGGTTGAGACGAAGTCGAAACCAGCAATCATGCAAAAGCGGCAAGCGCACTTTTAGCTCGAAATATACATACTATTTTTTCGACGACTGAGCATATTATTAAAGGAAAATATCAAATTTCATTTTATAGCAAAAATTAATTGACAATCAAGTTAACATTACTCGAGCAGTGTATGACATGTGACGCGATTATTTCCACAAATGACGGGCGTTGTCAAGGAAACATTCGGACGTGGCTACCTATTTTGTTCACGCGGAAACCCAAAACGCTCGGCGAGCGGCAAAATGATGAAAACGCACGCTCAGCGGCAAATGTCAACTTTCTGTTGTCAAATGACAGTGAGAAAAATCTACTTTCGATGTCAGTCGTCGAAAAAATATTTTACAGTCTACCCAATTAAAAACGTCCATCTTGTCTAATCCTTGCGTAGAAGATATAAATACTTAAATTCATATTCGGTAGGTGCTCTGACCAAGTATGATATAATTTATTTTACAGAAGCTTGAAAATCAACTAACTAGAAATGTAGCCTAAATCTTGCACTTATGTGTTTGTTGCAAAGTTACGGTTTGCATGGAACGCAAAAATGAAATGGGGCGTTATACTGACAAAAAATGAAACTTTTCGTATCGGTCGCATTAACAGTGGTTCAAGATATAACAGTAGATACCTTGGGAGCGGTTGAGATCTAGCTATTAAAATTTAGCCAAATATTAAACTCGCTAAATCATGAAAAGTCATAAAACCACACCACCATAGAGTTGCAATTAAAGTTATGGCGAAGAGAGAAATTTCGTTAACGGAGCGGTTGAGTTCTAGCTATTAAAATTTTGCCAAATATTAAACTCGCTAAACCATAAAAAGTCATAAAACCACACCACCATAGAGTTGCAATTAAAGTTATGGCCAAGAGAGACATTTCGTTAACGGAGCGGTTGAGATCTAGCTATTAAAATTTGGCCAAATATTAAACTCGCTAAACTATGAAAAGTCATAAAACCACACCACCATAGGGTTGCAATTAAAGTTATGGCGAAGAGAGAAATTTCGTTAACAAAGCGGTTGAGATCTAGCTATTAAAATTTTGCCAAATATTAAACTCGCTAAACCATGAAAAGCCTCGGCGAAATTTGCAATGCGGCCCGGACATAACGGCGCCTTTGCTAAAACGCGTTCGAAATTAAACTTAATGAAACCATTAACAAACGACTGCAAATAGAGCACTATTAAATAAGGGAGTTAGCTAACAACAAAAATCACGGAATTATTTTTTCTCTTTTAATTTTTTGGGAAGCACGCAGGCCGGCCGAAAACTCCACGCGCCCAGCGAAGGCCAGGAGCAGCGCGTTCACGTATGTAGTTTTAAAAGAAGCTAAAACAAAATTTAAGGGCCACAGAAGTAGACATCCAACTTAGGCTTATCGCATATCAAAAAAAAAACTAAAATAACAGCGAACAAGTTGCAGGCACTTATTTGATCCGCGCACATGGAGCCTCCGAGCGCGGCCTAATTTAAGCCGCGGCCGCTTTTGATATAAAAACAGAAAAGGGCTCGCACGGGCAATTAGAAACGCAATTAGGGCGAGTCGCATATCAAAACATGCATCTTTTCAAGAGGAAGCGATTGCGCGAAGAATTGGACCGCTAAGCAAATGCGCCAAAACACTAGGCCAAAAATTAGCCCAAAAACCAAAATAAAGAGACACAAAACCCCCACCGCGGCGAGAAGCGGGGACAGAGTCCTTCATAAACAGGGGTGAATTTCAGGGAGATTCATTCCGCTCTCCGCCTTCGATCTTCAGCAACGATCTCTAGCACTCATGCCATTGTGCGAACTAGAGTCTGCGAACTTAGACGAAATTCAACCACAGCTCCAGCAACGATCTCTAACACGCACCCCCATCGTGCGAAACAGAGGCCAGAATCCCCGTGCAACGAAGATGACGTAAGCAGTCCGCACTAATCTTGCTCCTCCACCGGCCCTCACGTTAGTCGTCTCGTTGCGGCAGTTGTAAGGATTTTCTTTTATTCACAGGCTACTGGCTTTGTTCAACCTGCTGTTTGGGCCGTCCACCCCGACCACCCCGGAATCAGCGATCCAGCAGAGGGCTCGCCGGTGCCGCCTGCCACCCTCACCCCCTGGGCTGCGATACCTCGAGGGCCGCCGCGCCGAGGAAGTCGCCGCCTGTCGCTACCCCCGGACGCCCGACCCCGCCAACATGCCGGGTGCTTGGTTGGCTTACGACGCCGTGACTCCGGTCAATGCCCACCGCCGGACACCTCCTCCCAGCAGCTGAAGTACCTGCCGCCCCCGCCGATTAGAGTTGGAGCTACAGCCCCATCTGGACCCGTTCGAGAAGGACGAGTTCAACACGCTGTGAGACGCCGCCGTCAGGACCGCGTATAGTTCTAATTTTTTTTTTCTATTTTGTCGTCAATTATCTTTCTTATCACACTTATGTGGTCTGTTGTTCCTCGCGCTGGTCTATATGCTTCATGTTCATCCCCTATTCTTTCCTCCACGTTCATTCTTAGCCTTTTTTCCAATATTTTGCTATAGACTTTTAAATTTACTGGCGCCAGGGTAATTCATCTATAGTTATTACAGTTATTTTGATTTCCCTTTTTATATATTGGTATTATAGTATTCTTTTCCCATTCTTCTGGTATCTTTTTTTGTCTCCATACTTTGTTAATTATTTTGGTTATCTATTCTGCTATCTTCTTTCAGCTCCATTTGATCATTTCTGGGCTTATATCGTCGGGCCTTCCTGCTTTACTCGTTCGAATTACTTTTATTGCTTTCTCTACTTCTTTATACAGTATTTCATTATTTGCTGTTTGGGTTTCTTGTATATCTTCATTTGCTTGATATATGTTTGAAAATTTTTCTTTGTAGTATTCTCTCCATATTTTGACGTTTTCTTGTTTATTTGAACTTATTTTTCTCTCATGTCTTTTACAAATCTTTTATTTTTATTCTTCTTTGTCTTTAGTGATTTAACCATGTTCCAAAATTTTCTATTACTTTCTTTATATGCCCTTTGGATTTTCTCTACAAGTTCCTCCCAGCTTTCCTTTTTTGTTTGTTTCACTTCTTCTTTTGATTCTCTGCTTTTTCTTATGTATTATTCTTTATCTTCTTAATTTTTTTGCTTCGATAAAATTTTCCATGCTTTTTTTTTGTTCCTTATTTTCTGTTGTACTTCCTTAGTCTACCATCGACTTTTTTTAAAGTTCTATGATACTTTCTTTTTTCTACACACTTCTTTTGCCACCTTTGTAACATTGTTTTAAGTATTTTCCACATTTCATTTATTGTCATATCCTTTTTCCCATCTCCAAGCTTTTCTAGTTCTTCTTCCATCCTTTTCTGGTATTCTCTTATTTCAGTCTCTTGTAGGTTTTCAACCTTTAATGTTTAACTAAATTGAAAAATAAAATAATTAGACACTTTCATTAGGACAGGTATTAATTAATTTTAAGTTTAGTGATTTAAATTTAGAGAATATTAAATAAATTAAAACTTTGAGTTTATAAATTAGTTACGCCTTAACACGTTTCCCATAATTATGAAGGTTAGGTATCGGCTAATTAATTAAATATATTTCTTTCACTACCTTCCTTGTAAGTGATCTTTACGCTGTCTGATTTTAGGGATGTAGGAAACATTTACAAAAATTGTTACAGTTTCCATGACAATGTACTTACTTCCGTAGAAAAGTGAATTACCGACATTCCGCAGTTACAATAGCTGACGAGATGCCATGTTTACCTTCTGTTTAACATGAAGAAAACCATTATCGCTCTTACTATTATCCATTGTTATTCAGAATACAAGCACAAAGCTCACAGAACAGCACTCGCTATCGTATTCACGCATTTTTCACAGTGCGTTTATAACTGTCAAACAAAACGTCACAGCACTGTAACAACTCCCCAAGCTCCCAACATAGGCTACTATAATTTAGAAAATGTAATAATTTTTCGCTATTGCCATTTACTTTACATAAGAAAATATTGCTAGTGAAAAAAAGTATGTACTTTACACAGGATGTAGGTAAAATATACACTACGTCGCACCTTGCTACCCTCGTTCGCTTCGCTCATTCAGGCATCAAACGGTCCTCGGTAGTGTAAATCTTACCTACATGCCTTGTAAAGTAATATACAATAGTTTTGATAGTCATTCGTGTAATGCAAGCTTTTAAGAATGGTAGGGATGTCGTGAAAAATTGTATTATTTTGTAAAATTCCAGCTCATAATAAAAATACATGTTTACTGAAAATTTTAAATATCTAAAGTTGGTTCAATATGTACAATGCCTATATTTAAACGAGTATCAACCGGTAAATTAATAAACCACGCAAAAACACGTGCAAATTCTATAAATAATATAAAATCTTCAAACACAATCTTGAAATGATAAGACGTGCTCGAGAATCATAAATTTGATGCGACTTACTGAATGCTGCATAGCAGAAGAAGGATGGCACTTTCAACAGTTACTATAAATTGTACTAATTTTTGTATTTTTTAAAAATAATTAAAAATAAATCTGAAACAAAACTATTTTTGAACGTATGGTTATTATTTTTTAACTTTTTACTGCAGAACAACGTCCACATATTGTGTGTAAACAAAAAAAGCATGTGGCGGAAACAAAACACGAGCCTACTAAATCATGAACGTTTTAAATACGAAGCCCTACCTTTAATTTCTTGATCAGAGATACCTTTGAAATGGATGCTTGTACGCCATATATTTATGAGGGCTTTTTTCTTATTTTGTTGTGTTAAATAACGTCCTTATATTAATCTCCTGCAGTTTTACAACACCCATCCCTCAACCTTGTCCGACGCATAGTTTTCTTCTTTTTTTCCTTCTCATTATCCATCCTGTAACTTGCATTCGCTCTTCGCGTTTATTATTCCTTCATTCCAGCTTCTTTTCGGTCTTTCCCTTTTACGTCGTTGATGGGGTATCCATTTTGTACCTTTTGTGGTAGTCTTTCTTCCGTCATCCGTTGAACAGGACTACATCATATAAAAGCAGACTTTTAATATCTTTCATAATTGTATCTTGTAGTCCTATTTGTTGTCGCACCACTTCATTTCTCACTCTATCTCTTCATGAAATTTTTGCAGATCATCTCAATACAACCATCTCTGTTACTTCAATCGTTTTCTTGTTCTTGTTTCGGCCCCTTGCAACAAATTCCTCTTTATCATTGTGTTGTAGTTGTTATATTTTCTTTGGTTTGTTGTGTTATTATTTGATAGGATTCCATTTATACATGGTGTTGCTTTCCTTACTTGTCCTGTTCTACATTAATTTTTTTTATTGTCTGTCCACTTTAGTGAAATACAATTGCTAAATATTGCTTTATATGTGCTACAGCATTCTACTTGAGTGGGGTGAAAAGTAACGCACACATGCTTGTAAAACGCGAACACAATGGCTTACGGAGTCGCGCATAGGTGTATTCGGAAGCTACATCCTTCCTTTATGCGCATACCAAGTTTGAAGGAGTTTCGTTCACCAGTCCATTTTGTACTAGCGCCAGTATGGAGACGTGTTCTTGTGCTATGTCAACGCGACTTAAACAGCGAGCGGTTAAAGAATTTTTACTGCTGAAAACGTGATT